>WEKX01000805.1:29608-45260 GCA_013390025.1 Pitta sordida
GCAATGGCAAGGCCGCGATGCACCGGGGACGTACTGTAATTCAAGAATTCCTTTGCTTACCAGGCTGTGAAGTCTCTAATAAAAAGAACAAAACCACAAAACCCAACGAAATAAACAAACAAAACCAACAACAAACAGCAAAATAACCCAAAGCTTTAGCTTTATTTGTGTTATTATGAAAACCTGAAAAACTAGGAGGGCAAAACAAAAGCTGTTTACAATGTCCTGAATTTCGAGAGAATATAAAGTTTTATTTTGTATTGAACTGCTTTTAAATTCAAAAAAGAAATTTCCTGTGGTAAAAAACTCTCTCTGCTTTTATAAATCCAAATGTACACATTCCATCAGCTCAGGCAAAGCCAAAAGGCTTTGGAACCTTGCAGAAGTTTTTCTTTGAATAATTAGCATTTATATCACAAATAATATTGCTTTGTTTCAGCCTCACATAGGACAAAAAGCATCTGAGTTTTAAAAGCCTCCCCAAGAAATCATTACCATAAACTTAGAAACACCCTTTACACTTGAGAACAGGGAAAATGGACATTAGCATGCTGTACTGACTCTGCCCTTCCGTAATTCTCCCTCTTGGAGATGGCCCTGGTTAAAAAGCTGCTGCCTTCCATGCCAACACCTGCTGTAGCAATTTTAATGGCAAATAGAGGACCAGATCTGATCCAGGAGTATTGTCTTTTGTGGGGACAAATTATCTGCCACAAGTGCAAAGAAATGGCTGGGAAGGTGGAGCTGATACAGGGCTGTTTGTGAGGTAGTTACAACTCCGTGCCTAAACAACTATCAATCTGTTAGCACTTTGAATTTAAATATGGTCACCTTTACAGTAATTGCCTTCCACTGAAAAATTTGGCAGTCTCTGAGAATATGAAGTCCTATAGACTATATAGGGAACCCACTCACAGCAGTTCCTGGGTTTGAACTCTTATTTTTTTTTAATCCAGAGCTGTTGATTTTCCAGCAAGTTGTGGGGCCTGGCATGTGAGCAGATGCCGCGAACCCAGTCTGCTCATGAATATGGAAATTGGTCCCAGCCGGGAGCCAGTGCGGCGCAGCCATGATGCGCTTAGTGTAAATGTGTGTTTTGCACGGCTGGAATTGTCCTCCGCCAGGCTACAAAACGGGGTGACAGGGCTGCCATTGTGTGTGTCTGTACGTGAGAGCAGGAGGCACCTTCCTCCATCCCGTGGGGCCTGGCAGGTTGGTGCCCGGCCGCGCCAAGACAGGGCGGGGGGGGCAGGCACACGTGCCATGGCGGGACGGAGCTGGAGAAGCTGCTGGAGCAGTTATGGGCAGAGGGAACGGGGGCCCTTGGGGTATCTGCACAGTTGGCATTGTTCTGTCAGGCTGCAGGAGAATTGTGTGTGTCTGTGCGGGAGCAGGAGGCCCACTCGGCACTCGGCTGACACTCAGCGCTCACCACCCACCCTGGCGCTCGCCCCTCGCCCTGGCACTCGCCCGCCTTGCTGGAGCACAGCCAGACAACTGAGACAAGCCCCACTCTCAGGACCGTCCTCCAGACCTTATTAGGGGAGGGGACATGGTTACAGGTGTGGCGTACTTGAATACTGAGTGGGGTCGCTATCTTCGCGGATTCCAGGACTCATGGGAAGAGGGCCAGACCCAATAGTCCACAAGTAACGGGGGATCACTGTATTCCATTTCCTTAATGAAAGGGAAGAAAGATACTGTAGAAGGGCAGTGGAATGCCAGCATGAAGTTGTTAACCTCTCCATCCTACATTGTGATATAGCCTTGATAATTCTCTCTCCAAAGCCCAAAAAAGGAAACTTCCTCCAGGTGTGAAGTGTTCTGGGTCAGGGCCCAATTTCTCTCCCTGAGCTACGCTCCCACCTGGCATCATCGCCACATTTAAATATTTATTCTTTAATCTTCTTTGAAATATGTTACTAAAAACTTGACTGAAATCCATTCAGAACATATCTTTTTACCACATAAATTACCTGACTTTGGTTTGCCTGATACAGGTTTGTTAGTTTGTTTGTTTCATTTCGAAAGAATTTTATAAAACAAAATCTATGTTGTATTCCCAGATGAGGAAAACAGCTCATGTTTAAAAAGATACAGGCTAACATGCTCCTAACACCCCCACTCCCAAACAAACCAATGGTAAATGCTACTTAAAACAGGTTTAACATATCTAAGAGATTAGGATCAGACTTTGTTTCTCCCCTAGCTAGCTTGCTTTTAAATGTGACCTCCTTTCCTTGCCTAGACAGATGCTCTTTGTCTGCTGGGACCACTCACTGTACAGCCAGCCTGACAGCTACCTCACTTCCCAGTCTCTCCCAAAGGGCCAAGACTCTTCCAAGTGTTTCCCTCCTACTGAAAAGACTATAATTAGCAGCTTCCCCCATTTCCCTCTGTTTAAAATGGGCATTCTATAGCCTTTCTTCCTATCTTCTGCAATCTCATTCCCCATCCTGTCCTGCTTTCAACCATATGTAAAAGGAAATGTTATCTATGGAAGTGTGAGCACATTGTTTAATAAAGACAAAATGCCAAGTTTTATAGTAAAGAATCAACATTTTCTTCCTTTCCCATTGGGCTGTGGCGTGTCCATTACCCAAAATAGACACTACCTACTTGTTTCTTAACCATGACTTCCTCCACATTTATGCTAAAGTTTTATTATTACCCTGTTTATTTATGTAGCCCAAGTATTAAGATTTCCTTTATTGCTTTTTATTGCTGCTATTCTATACCTATAGATATATCTAAGATATATAGATATATAGATATATAGATATATAGATATATCTATATCTTAGTAGCTGCACAATAAGATTTCCTGTCAATTTCTATCAGTGGAAAAACTTTTGAAAATGTAAATCCAGCAGCAGTACTCAGAGATTCAAATTTCAGCTAAGAATGTGCTTTGAAAGAATGTTAAGGAAAAATTCTTGGTTTATAAGAGATTTGAAGCTGAGAAATCTCCAAAATCTTATAAACAGAAACATTTTCTTACAAAAATTATCAGGCCAGTGTCAGATATCATTGTTCATTTGGAGAACGTAGTGTCAATATTTTTAAGCTTCTCAAAAAAAACCCCAACAAACAAAACCCCCCAAACAACCAAAACACTGGAATCTTCTAAAAACTGACTCTGGAAATTTATGAAAATTGTCTTAATTAAAACAAATCATACGACAGCTTTTCAGATGTCACCTACTCAATCATGCAGATCTCACAGCTCAGATGACCAAAGAAATGATTGAAAAGCTATTTTAAGTTATTCCATGGGTTAGCAGTGTGCCCAGGTGGCTAAGAAGGCCAATGGCATCCTGGCCTGCATCAGGAACAGTGTGGTCAGTCAGACTAGGGAAGTTATCCTTCCCCTGTACTTGGCGCTGGTCAGACCACATCTTGAGTACTGTGTCCAGTTCTGGGCTCCCCAGTTTAAGAAGGATGTTGAGCTGCTTGAGAGGGTCCAGAGAAGGGCGACAAGGATGGTGAAAGGACTGGAGGACAAGCCCTATGGGGAGTGACTACGGGAACTGGGGTTGTTCAGCCTGAAGAAGAGGAGGCTCAGAGGTGACCTCATTGCTGTTTACAACTACCTGCAGGGAGGTTGCCACCAGGTGGGTGTTTACCTCTTCTCTCAGGCTGACAACCCCAGAACAAGAGGACATGGCCTCAAGCTATGCCAAGGGAGGTTTAGACTGGATGTTAGGAAGAGGTTTTTCACAAAGAGAGTGATCTCTCATTGGAATGGTCTGCCCAGGGAGGTGGTGGAGTCGCCATCCCTGGAGGTGTTTAAGAGGAGACTGGATGAGGAGCTTAGATACATGATCTAGCTGGGGGGTGTTGGGCTGGATGGTCCTGTGGGTCCCTCTTGGCTCGGAGTGGCCTGTGAGCCTGTGAGGGAACTAGGTTTATGTTCACCACTCTGGGGTGTGTGTTTGGTCTCTGTACAGGCGTAGATGGTGAGTTGGACTAGATGATCCTTGTGGGTCCCTTCCAACTCGTAGTATTCTGTGATTCTGTGATCCAAGTCAGATTTTGTAAAAAAATGTGACGATTACCATACCTTTGTAATTTAATACAAACATACTCCTTCTGAATTTATTACAAATTTATTCCTTTGCAATTTATCACAAAGGAGGATAATTTTACAATATAATTTTCTACCTTTTTGCATATGCTTTGGCAAGTACACTGTTATCTGAACTATATGTGTTTGAAAATAGATATACAGTACTTCAAACAGCTGGTCTGAATTATAATGGAAGCATAGCTGTTAGTATGTATTTCTTTTTAGCTTCCTAGCCTAGGACATTTTGTAGGACACATATTCACGTTGCCAATTAAAAAGTATCAGTCTCGCCCTTAGGAAACGCTAAATCCTTTTGACTCTTTTCACTCTTTGCTCTTGTCAGTTGTATCCATCAGTTCATAAATCTAAAGTCAAATTGCTGAATCTGGAATCTCCACCCAGTCCAAAAGGCTTTTTAACACCTCTACACACTAGTTTTCGAGTTAAATATTCCATCAGATGTACAGAATAAGCATCAACTTAAGTTTTGTGTTTCAAACTACATAGATTACATGCTAGATAAATCTCAATTATTCCCCATTTACTGCTCCACATAAAACCTGATTCCAGCTCTTCTGCTAAGGTCATTATTCATTAGTATTATCTAGAGGAATTTCTGGTAGTCAAAATGCAGTAGGGTAGAATAAGAAATCATCTAAGATGTGAGTAGTTTTACCCATACTCTGGCAAAACTGAGAAAATCCAAGAACTTTATCCTACTTATCTAAACCCAAGCTTATTGCTGGGTTTTCCAGTCAGGATCTCTGCTATTGTAGGTTGTACACACTAGTAAAAGCTAATAAGCTTAGTGTATGCCCTAGGAAATCCAGTGTGTGTGGGGGGAAATCCCCAGGCACTGAGGCCGATTGGGATGGCACAGTTCATGTCCATCCTGGTGAACACTCAGCCTGCACAACAGAGTGCCACAAATGGGAATGGTCTCTATAATATTATTGCACTCAAACAGTGAGCAGTTTCAGAGAGCACTAATTAGCAGGAGTCAAAATGGAGCCAGAAAACAATGGGATGGTTTACCAATGTCAATGACTGCATTTAGCCTACCAATACAAGCAGTGACAAAAAGACTGGCAAACCTCTGGGATTTCTGATGACCAAAGGAGTACTGTTGATGCTTAGTTCTGTTTTGTTGGTATTATCACATCTATATTCTGCATTCAGAGCAACAGCAGTGTGCCAGTTCCAAGGATTTTGTGACTACATGGTATTTGAAAGGAGAATCAGTAACTGGTGCTGGGAGCACTTCTGCTGAAGTTATGGAGAATCTCACTAGCTGCTCTGCCATAAGGGTCTGATTCTCTTCTTGTTTGCCCAATAAGGCACCAATTTGATCTAAACAGGAATACGGCGACATCCTTCATCAGTGGAGACAATTTTCTACTAAAGAAAGAGAATGGCCAAATAATGGTGCAAGAACACAAAGCTGACATGAACACGCAGAAAAGATACTATATTTACAGCTTTTATTTTAAAACTACCTTCAGCCCCTAGTACAGGCAGGCAGCTCCCCACATGCTTCTGCCACTGGTGGGCGAGAATAAGCCTTAGAGAGTTAAGTGTGGCAGCATCATCCCTGCTAGGCCCCAGCTATCTGCTGATTCAGGTCATCACTGAGCCAACAAAAACCTTCATTGCACAGCAATTTTCCTACCAGTGCCTTAAAAGGAGACTGCACCCCTTTTCCTCAATTGACTGGCTTACTGAAAGCCCACAGCAAAATCTGCTTAACTTTCCCAAAGGATTTCAATTATTTTGACACTCTGAAACCTGGACTTTGCCAAGCAGGTAGGAAAAATAATAAATGCTATTAGGTTACTCTAACTGTCTGTTGTTCCAGAAGCCAACTGGTAGGAATAACAGCTATCAGGGTCAGTTATACTGGAGAGACACTTGGAACAAAAACTGCTGGTTAATGGGGATACCTGGAGGCATGGTTTCAGAGGAACCCAGCTGAAAACAACCTGAAGTGTCCCTTCTCACATCCCCTATAATTAAACATAAGAGAAGTCAAGATTTCCCTTCAGACAAAACACTCCTAAGGGGAATTAACATCTTACATAAAAAGGAATGAGAGAAAATTACTCCAGAGTATAAATTCCACGGCTGTAACAAAGCCAGAGGCATTCGGCTGAGGATAGTGAGCCAACAGTGATTGCTGCAGGAAAAACCACAGTAGATTTGGCTGCAGAGATGTTTCCAGGCTGTCAGCCGGTGTGATGGGAATAATGACATCTACATAGCTGGGAGATATCCCTGCTGGATCAGATCTGGATATTCCAATGGGTAAGTTAAGGGAACAGTCCTCTTTGTTTAAAGAAAGCACATCTGGCTATCTCACTGGACATAGGACACACATGAGTGGATTTGCCCGTATCAGGGAACATCTCTTAGCTCCATGTGAACAATCATTTTGCAGAAGTTCTTCCTTGCCTGTTTCCATCCTTCCCCAGATCATGTGACTGAGAGTCTGGAGTGTTTAAATCTATAAATCATTTGTCCTTGAGGTGAAGGCTGCAGATTTGTGCAAGGAAGCTGTGGAGCAGCTCTAGCCTGAAAGAAAAAAACCCAAAACAACCCCCCCATACAACAAATGATTGTTGCCAGCTGGGGCAAAATCAGAAGCTCAGCAGGGCTCGGCTTGGGAGTGCTAGGGAGTAATGAAGAGATTAACAGTGGGAGAAGTGGCCCAGAGAGTGCAGTCAAAAGTGAGTTTCCGTGAGCCCAGAAAAATCAATCAGCAGGTTAGGAACCTGTGTTGCAACTGCCTTGCTGGCTCTGGAAGGCCTGTGGTGCCCGGGGCTTGCTTCTCTACAGAAACACTGTGGACATGAAAGAGTGCAAGGAAATTCATCCCTTCAATTTTATTGTCATTAAACATTCAAGGGAAAAGCAACCTCTGGGTCAGATGAGGAATTAGAGCTCTGAATTTGCACTGCAAGTCAAAGAAGGAGATAGCTAGGAAACATGACAGACAGGTTGCCTACACGTATTTGGAAATCTGGGCAAAATGTTCAGTCTGGGTACAGTCCTTCACACAGAAGGCCATGATCTTAATTAGGATGGCCACGGACTGCCACCACACCGCGATAAAGCTATAAAGGTATAGTACAGCCTTGGCTCACAAAGATGCAGGGTGGATGCTGTATGTTGATGGTGGAAAATAAAGGCTGGAAATAGAAGATTCACAAAAGAAAACTAAAAGTATCAGTAGGTTTCGTGATTCACTGCAGTGGTTAAGGGGGTTTATGTTTGTTTGGGTTTTTAAAAATGTCATATTACAGTCACATTTCCTCTTCCATTTGTTATCCTAACTTTAAGAGTATCCTTTTGTTGTAACTTTAATTTAGTTTTGTGACTATGCTCTCTGTAGTAACTGTATGTCATTCTTGTAAAAACCTTGGACTGATGTAGCAATGACAGGCAAATAGAAGCAACCTTCTGATAAAGAGCACCTTTTGGGTAAACACATCACCAGGGAAAAACTGAATCATGCGATATGCTGAAAAAATGGACAGGCTGAATTCAAGCAAATGAGAAAATGTACTTTGTGGTATATTTGTTCGCATACATATTTGTGGTGCCTTTTTGGGCAGGTCTTTTTCTTGTCCTCAGCACCCCTTAGGTAAACTCACTGCAGTAATTCCTAAATGTCAGCTGTTAGTTTGATGGCATTGTGCTGTTTTATTTCTTCAGTGACTGTTTTTGATGTCAAAAGCAGCTGTGTTCAGTCTTTTCTGGGAAAAAAAAAAAGGGCAGAGCTTCGCATCTGAAAAAATTGGCTTTGTGTGACTAACCACAAGCAGGACACATGACTGAGTGCTACATTTGCTATGTTCCCCTTCAGTTAAAACAGTTTGGAGAAGAATATTCAGTAAACTTAAAGGGGAACTCTCAATTTACAGAATGTTTAGAGCTCCTCATCAAAGCTAGCTTCAAATATTACCCTCAACCAAAAAATTAAGAAAACCTGTACTCTGGAAAAGGGAACTGCAGAATCTGTTCCCCTCTGTCTTCCCTCTTGAACCTCAGAGTAAGAGCCAGATTTCCAGGTGTCGTGGTTTGACCCTGGCTGGATGCCAGAGACCCACCCCAACTTCTCCTGAAGGAGAAAACTAAAAAGAACAAACTGGGAAATAAAACTGGAAAATAAAATAAAACTGGTCACAGGCAAAAGAAGCAAGGCAAAACTATAAATAAAGAACATAAAGGGTTTATTTTCTAACTAACAAGCTCATAACTGCAAGGGAAGCATCATTTAGAAGGCAACCTTTCTCCCCCCACCCCTCCTTCTCTTACAATAGATGTAATATTCCCTTTTCCACCAGGAGAAAAAGGGGGAACATAGGGTAGGGGTAAACCAGGCAAGTTGGTATTTCTGACCAGATCCAGGGTAGGAACCATCTCTCTGCCCTTCCATAAAGTTCTCTCTCTCTCNGCAACAGAAAAACCCCTAAACCATAACACCAGGAAATATTTGTAGATTTTTTTTTGACATCTGCTTTTCCTGGGTAGCT
Organism: Pitta sordida; assembly: GCA_013390025.1. Taxonomy (NCBI): domain Eukaryota; kingdom Metazoa; phylum Chordata; class Aves; order Passeriformes; family Pittidae; genus Pitta; species Pitta sordida. The sequence continues at coordinate 38,210 of WEKX01000805.1, forward strand.
ATAGCTACCCGTAGGGCTGTTTCTGATAATTAGAAGAAAGGAAGTGTCAGTTAGTTTCAATACCTTAATATGTACTTACATGTAGAAAGATATGAAGCACTTAAGTGCCTAAGGTTTCATTTTTATTTTAACACTAGTAATAAATTAAATGCCTGAGTAGTGTTATTGCTCTTGCTAGCAATACAGGATTTTTCAAAAATATTTGAATATTTATTTCTATAAAGTATCTTGAAACTGCCAACTATTTAAGACTCATACTAATGAATGATCCTGTGCCCTACAACCAAAGGAAAACGCTTTTTTGCAAAACATTTAATCTGAGGCAGTGATTACAAAAAAAATCATAGATACTTGAAATTTTCTGACCTGCCCACAGTCGCATAATTTGCTCAGCAAAAATGAAAGGTATGCAGCCTACAAAGCCTCTTTTGTAGCCAATCATCTAGCCATAGGCTTTCCTCTTTCTTCTGTTGTACGTTATTATCTCTCTTCTAGGACAGCCTGACCTTTATTGGCTACAATGTGCAGAAACAGGTCACAAAAAGTAGGGTTAAAGGGACCTTAAGAGTCCAAGATCCTTCTTCATTGCAGGAGAAACTTATACTATAACTAGATGTAGTCCTTAAACAATGAGATCCATGAAAGCTTCTACTTTCTGCCTTTATTTTATCCCTTTTGGGGCTTGTCTAGGCTAGAAGACAGTATGCACTAGAGATCTAACATGGCTTGACACAAGTGAGAAATATAAATGCACTATAAAGAGGCTTCATAATTCTTTCTCTAGCTGCAGGACACCTTAACCCTACTAGAGAAAATGCAGATAAACAACAGGTCCTGTAAATTAATATGGCTTTGCCTTTGCTTTGTAGCAGTTCTCATCACCTTGACCTGCGCTCATTAAAGACGGGCTTATGAATGCAGCAGGGGCTGCTCATCAGCAGCTTCTTTCTGCAAAGTAGTTTCATTGTCAATTATTTCTAAAGGAATCAACGACTCAAAACAAGATCTAAGGGGTACAGAACACTAAAGCCTCGCTTAATCTTTTGATGATCTCACACGATGAATGCTACAGGACTGAATTTCTTGGATACAGAAACGCAGTAAATTAGAGACCCTGAAATCCCCAAAATGTCCGTGATGAAAACAGAAAAAAATGTAATGAAGTAATAAATTGATGGAAATGGAAAGTCACAAGCAGCTTGAAAACCAGGAATTGCATTACTCCATAACATCTGTCTGTGTCATGGGGAAAAGAGTGTAAATGAATGCTGCATGCACTGAAGAGTGAACAGAAAACCAGGGAGAAAACACATTTGAAATTGCTGCTGGTCAGGGCAGAAAACAATAACACTTGTTTTTATAATGAAAGCACCTAAATTAATTTCCTTACAGTAAGAAGGATATACTCACGACACACAGCATTTATGCGCAGGGTCTGCAGATTTGCATGCTCACGATGCAGAGCAAAGCATGCCTTACAAAGGTTTGATACTGATTGTCTTGTCAATTTGGATGTAAATGTGATACATGCCAGGTGCCCATAGATTTGATCCTACTTTCATTAAGCTGTCTTGAAAATGCAGCCTGGTGCTACACTGACAAACCCATGGTGTTCCAAAGAAACTCAGAGACCAGAGCAGGAGGGCTGCAGCCCTCTCGAGCTCTCTTCTCAATGAACTACTCAGTGGGGATGAATAATTGGACTTTCATCTAGACATCAGCAAAGAATGACTAATTACATCTTTAGTACAATCAGCTATCTTGTGTGTTGGAACACAATTTGGGTGCAATCTTCAGAGCAAAATCTTCTAAAAGCTGACAGGACCTCATCATTTATGTACCTGTACATTTAGGTGAAGTAAATAGCAGATCACACTCCTGTTGCTTTGCTTGTCGAGACTGCAGTTCCCCAAGATGTGAGGGGATGGCAGCTGGCAAAGCTCTTCCACAGTAGCAGGAAAAATGGAAATAAGCCACAGGCAGACAGCACTCCAAATGGGAAGGGTCAGTAGTGGTAAGAATCAATAATGCTAATGGTATGTCACTTTTGCTATAGCTAGCAAACATCAAAATGGAAACATTTATCCCTTTGAAATGAACTTTATACTAAACTGTATTCTATTTTCAGGAAAGTGGAGTTCAAAACATATTGATCTCAGCAGCCCTTGGACTGAAACACAAATGAACATAAAGTATGAATAAAAAAAATCTAAATTCAAACTAGCTAAAGTGCATGATGTATATGCATGCACAAGTATCCTAGTTCAGATATAAGCACGTATACAAAAATACACTTGTATATATAATTATACTACCAAACAGTGCACAGCTCAGACGGGAATGCAAAAAGTAACAATTAAATTAGTGTTAGGTGTTTTGAGCAATCTGTTTTATCCCTTGCACAAGAAAGCATGATTTTTTTGTACAGTCTCGTTCAAGGATTATACTGCTAAAAAATTACATACATATACATATCATTGATTATTCTGCTGAAAAGTCAGAAAAGAAATACCAGAATCTGAAAAAATATTAGTTACCTTTAAGTAAAAAAGGGAGAAAAATTGCATACTCTATTATCCAAAGGAAGAACAGATCATCACGAACAACCAAGCCCCTAACTATTGCAGCCGTTGTGTTCACGCAAAAGGCTCTGAATTAGATGTGTCTCACTCTCCCTTCACTGGGATAAAATTTGCACCAAAACATGAGCTTTGCAATCAGCTTCACAAACAAAACATTTTTAAAAGTGCTTTTCAAAAATTGACAGTGTCCAAAAGCATATTACAGCAACATCTTTTCTCTGGAACACTCACTGATTTTTGTTGGTTTTTTCTTTCTTTTTGTGTAGCTTTTTCACATCTTCAACGGGCAGCAGCTGGTTTTATGGCTTTTTAAAGAGAAAGATGAGTTCAGAGAGTCCATCATGGCTTAAAACTTTCAGCTTCAAAAAAGATGTGTCAAAACCACCCCAACACCCTCAGAGTACAGAATTTAGCATAGCATCGCCTTGCACTTTTCCCACAGTGTAAAGAAGATGACATATTCATACACAGTACAAAACCAGTCTCAGCTGTGTCTTTATGAAAAATGTAACTATGTAAAATTAGAACTTACCTTAAAAAAGGCCCACATTATATGTCCCAGTTCAGATAATAATGGCATTTGATTACCAGCTTTAAGGAGACAAAACTCTTAAGTCAAAAGCAAATGTGTGAAGCACGGTTTTTCTCAGAAGTGCTTATTCAGAGATCAATTCAGAGACTGAAAAACTCACCGAATTTTGAGTGCAATTTTCTAAAGCAGCTTTTATGAACTAAGAAAGTCTACACCTAAAATCCAACTGTATTTCAGGACTGGCTGCCTTACTGTTTTGATAGTGATATTCTGGCTCCAGGTGTAGATCAAGACCGAAAAATGTGTCTGTAATCTCTTGAATACCATTTTAAAGTGCCATGTAGATTTCTGGTTAAATGAGAGGTAAAATCATGATTTGCTACAAATGCCATATTATGTCCTTTCTGTCCAAATACTCCCAAATTAAGGAAAGGAAAATAGACGACTTAATATTTTTTTCCTCAAAACTCATTTTGTTAAATGTATTTTTCAGATAGTATTTGCAAATGATGCCATGCTGTACAGAGCAACTCACAAACAGGATTCAGCAGCTGCTCCTTTGGGGCTCTGTGCAGGTAACATTAGGTTTCATGCATGTGGCAACTCCTATCATTTTCTATCCAATTTTGGAGCAGGGTAGGAGATAGAAGAAAGGAGGAAGGAATATTTTATATTGCTACCTGGCAAACTTCTCAGAAACACCAAAGAAATGGCGATCATTCAACAATGAAAGATAAAAGCTGGTCAGCTGAGAGGAAATGACACCCAAAGAACCTCTTGGGGAAAGGTAGGTGTGCAAATATGCCTTCTGAAGATGGAGAATACAGTAGTGCTAATTTTGATTCACAAACTAAGTAATTGGTGGTACAGTTAATTTTAAGACTTTGGAGATGTGACATCTCTACCAGTTCTTAAAACAAGAGGTGTGTATTGGGTGACTAAGGTAAACATATTAATTAAAAGGAATAAGAAATGGTTGAAATGTTTTTGTAATTGCTCCCTAGGTCATTGTTAGGCTTTCCTGATTAATGTGGTCAGAAATCTGGAGCTAAAAGCATGTAGTGTGGAACTGACATTATCATGCACATCACATTGTTATAGTTTCAAACAAGAAAAAAATTAGATCTCTTCTTACTTTACAAAACCTCCTTGAAAATAAAGACCCAGGACAATATACTCTCTGTATGCCTCCCACAGAGACTATGGAAATACATTTATGTATTTGACAGATGCTCCATTTGCAAAGTTATTGCCACTGAAGCTAATAATTGTTGCTCAAAATTCCTCCACAGCTGTGGTAAATACATCAGGGCCATCTCAGTGTACCACCTAGGTCATGCTAAGGGCACAGCCTGCTAGTAGGGAGAAATCCAAAGTGCACCACCTCAAGGAGCTCCTGGTGGCAGTAACTTACAAACACAAACCATAGTTCTGTTCCCAGATGGTTTTCAGTTTGAAGCCTATCTGAGTAACATTTCTTTCTTTATCATTATACACCAAGTTTGCGTAAATCAGAACACACAAGGTCACTGACTTGCTGTGATCTTCAAGCTACAGGCAGGCCCTGCCAGGCAGAGAACTGTATTCAGCAAATGTCCTCCAGGTCCTTTCTGAGAGTCCATCTTCAATTAAAAAATTTCCATAGTACTGTTGGCAGGAGCTTTTCATTTGATGAAGCTCTGCAACAGATCACTTCTCACTGAACTCTGCTGCAGCAGTTGTTCACAGGAACTACTGCAGACAAGCCAGCTACAAAAATCCACACCTAGTAGGAATCTGGAGAGAGAAGTCACTTATGTGCTGGTAATGGATTTTCTTCTCTTATTGTTTGCTTTTTTCTGATGTGGAGATATTTATTACAGCATACATTGGGGCTTAATACAAAGTGAATAATGAACCAACTGTGTTTGAAGGCTGATAAGCTCCACACAGAGCACTACACTTTCAACCTACCAACTGCTTGAGTATGTAAACAACTGCACTGAAGCCACTGATATTTCTTTTATGTCTAGTGTGAAGCAAATATCTAGTCTCGATTAACTACGACACAGATTGATGGAAGAAAAGTAACTCATTTAGGAAGTTTTGGAAATTTTAGGTGATTTCATTAGCAATTTGTGGGTATTCGGCCCTTTGTGTTAAGTAATAATAAAGCTTACAACTAAGGATAGATCTGTTTACTTGCAATCCAGAGTGATATCTTTCTTAACACAACTATTATTGGCAATTAATTGCAAACAGTATTGGAAAGATCCCATAAAAAATATTTTTTCCGGAACATTCTCTCACACTAAAAGAGCCATTAGCATGAACTTCATCCCTCAAACTCGCCAAGCAAGACTTATTTTTAGGAGTACCTCACAGTGTAAAATTGTAAACTTAGGAAACTTTAAGCATGAAGAGAGGCTGAATAAATGACAGCTGTGTTCTTCATTCCCCAGATGGCAAGCAGAGCTCTCTGAAAGCACACTGGTTAGCAGCTGCAGGTTAAACTTTTCTTGCAGTGGTTCTGACCACAGGTAAAGAGTGACACAGACTCAGGCTTATGCTGAAGCCACAAGTTTATTGTATTTCACACAGCAAAATGTAGCATCTGGAGAAGGGATAAAGGGTGCTTTACATACCTATCAGGGATCCCTGAACAAGACAGCGCTGGGTCTCTGGGTTTTATACCTCTATCTCTTTTCTAAGATGCTCACTAGACGACTGGATCAAAACATACCATGTTAGTAAGAAGGTGGAATAACTAGGAAGTATTAGTGTCTAATACTGAGCCAAAGCCAGCTTCAGCGAGTTTTGCTGGTTAGGTGGATGAAACACCAATCTGTAAAGGACCACATGGCAAAAACTGATCCTTAACGCAATACTTCAACTTAAAGGTGTGTCCTAAAGGGTAATTTGTGGACCACACTCGGAAGTTTCACTTTAGGTACTGCTGTCATAGAGAATAAAAAGTTGTAATCCTTGTATTTAATGGAATTCCAGAAAAGTTAAAAACTCCAGCAAAGGAGGTTGGAACTGAAGTTAATCAGTTCAATCATGCAAAAAGTGGTGGTGACTGAACAGCCAGCTTCCTTTTAATTCCTCATCCTCACTTTCCATAGAAACTATCTCACTATTACCAACTTTAAAAAAATTGTTCTCTTTTAATAAAGCTCTCTCACTGGGAAACTATGCCAATAACAGAAGTGAGGCTGGTAATTTCTATAGACAAGGAAATGCAGATAGAGAGTTCTCTGCGGTTTCCCAAGTGCCCACCTGCCTCTTGGGGCTCTCCTTAGCATCCCTGACAATTATACCGTGTATTTCCTTCTACAGAAAGGAAGCTCCTCCTGATTTCGGGCCAACCACTAAGCATACACAAATGAGAAGTTGCACTTTTTGGGTGGTGCAGTACTCTTCATAATCTCTGCCACTGGGTTTTCATATTCCCTTTATTTTAGTTTCCCATTTCGTCTCTCCTGCAGGGTGGAAATGAAGTGGGATCACCGTTTTCACGAGATGGTCGCAGAGTGCCCAACAGGAACGCTACCGACCTTGAGCAGCTCCTTAGAGCTACGTATTTACTGCTGCTGATAACTGCTACACACCAAGGCCCAGCTGCAACAGGTCAGGGACGGCACGTAGCCCACTGACACCTACAGATGGAGCACAGACGAGGGAAAAATCGCTTCCCTTGCTGTACAATTGCTTCGAAATTTCCATTCAAAAGCGAGCGAGGGGCCGACCAGGGTCTTTCCGCGGGCTCTCTCCTCTACGCGAACGAGGTTTGAAGTGCAAACGCTGACCACAGAGCGAAGCCGCTGAACGTGCCGGTGCGGGGGGTGCCCGTCCTGCCCCGCCCGCACCCGGGGACCGGCCGGGGCGGCTCCCCCGGGATCACCGCAGCGCCGCGGGTGCCTGCCCCCCTTCCTCCCTCCCTCCCTCCCTCCCTCCT
>WEKX01000805.1:45437-151607 GCA_013390025.1 Pitta sordida
CCCGGGCAGGGAGCGGCTGTCCCGCCTGCCCGCGGCGCTGGGGACGGCCCGGCCCGGCCCGCTGTGTGCGGCGGCTGATGCTGGAGCCCCTGGGAGGGTCCGGGGGTGGGTGTGCCGTGTCTCTCGTGGGAGCCCACAGTCTGCGCTGGGCCAGCTCTTAATAGCGAGCTCTGATTTTACACGCAACACCAACTAAACAAACAACAACGAAAAAAAAAGGCAGGAAGTTAAATTGCACTGTTCAGTTCTTCAACAGTATCTGCTATTAATGCAGCAGTCAAAATTACCCCTTCCTATCTGAAACTTTCTAAATACTGTAACATTTGTTTACTCTAGTGGCTGATAAAAGCATCTTTGTTTGTGTAGATGTGGGTTAACATCCGCCAGCAACTTATCTGTGACTTGTCTGAGTATCTCAGGAAGACGGTTTTGGTATTTGAAGTATTACTTTGAGTCACCTGATTCCATTAGCTTGGCCAGCAGTTTAAAAACTCCTTTTGCCGAGGCAGTTCTCGTGCATTGCCCTCCTTGCGTTGGACTTCTCGGTGGTGAAGAAATTGCACATCTTGAATGTGTCAAATTTAATGTGTAAGTAGTTGTCTCTGTAACCACGTAAGTCGGTGGTTACTCATGGTTTAGTAAACTTTTTCAGAGAAGAAGATTTCAAAATCACTTAGGCAGTTTAAAAAGTGTCAATGCAGTGAAACTGATGTTTTGTTGAGCTTTTAGAATAATGTGGATGGACTTGGTTTTAATACTGGTGGTTTCCACTGATTTGTGTGATGTGTTTATGAATAATTTGTAATCAGCCTAACTATTGTAGGTAGCAAGAAAAGGCCATGTCTAATGTAACACACAGTATATTAGACAGATACTGTTTCTCACCTCACTTTCAGGTGCATTAATCTCATGAGGTCCTGTGTTCTGTGCCGAACACGCAAAGCTGTTTTATTCGTACCTTTGGAAACTTTCACTTTGCTTTTCTTTAAATATTTTTCGGGCTTGTTATGGCCCCAGACGGAAGGGTGTATAATTTCTAACTTCCTAACCAGGACTGGCTTGAAATCAGATGGTGTGACTTTTTTTTTTTCTCGTTCTGCGTGCAGAATGTTAAATGTACTTTAACTTGAGGGCTAAAACTGAGAAGTGGTAGTTGGTAAGGGCTTGGTATTTGATTGGTTTGTTATGCTGGTAACTGAGAGCAGTAGTGAAGAGCAGCTTATCTTCTGTGAGCTCTACCCAGGAGATGGGTCCCTCTCTGCAAATTGTCCTCATTTGGATTTTAATTTGTTCAGCCTGTGCAAACATCAGCACTAGTAAAGGATACTTTGTTTTTAGAGCTGTGTATGAGAGGAACTGGCTCAAAAAACAGTTTTTAGGAGCTTAGCCAAGTAACCAGTCAACATTTCATTTGGAAAGTAACTTGGTTTGTAAATTGTAAACAAACTTTTTGCCTTCTGTTTGTGCCCCTTCTGAAGTAGCCTATTTTTAAACGAAAAATGTGAAGTGTGTTTGTATTGTAAGTGAAATGTTAAAAAATCCTAAACTGTAATTAGCTCTCTGGGATATGAATTTTCTGAACTTTAATAGTGTCAAATCCTTGTATGGCTGGTAGGGATGACTGACAGTCCAGCCTGGCCTGTGCTGCTTGGGCTGTTAGCACTTCCTGAATTAATTCCTGTTTAAACTAGAATATACTTTCCAAAGAAGACTGGGGGAAAATTCAGTCTTGATTTGAATGCGTTCAGTGATGGAAAATCCAGTCTGTCTTTTTTTTTTTTTAAAACCATCAACTCTCTTGCTGTTGATGCTTCTTTGTTTTGAATCTAATTTTTCCCCAGCTTCTGTTTTCAGTTTTATCCTTTTGTCTACCAGATTAACAAGTGCTTGTATCAAAGTGTTAGATTTTCTGGGGATGGAGGATGCAAATAGGAATTTCTTCTGCAGTTAGCTTCTAAACCCGCTCCAGTTTTCTTGCCTCCCACCTTGATAAACCACAGCAATTAAGTTCCTAGAGCTTTCTGGCATGGAGATGTGGTCTGTGGACAGATGTACTGGCTCTTCCCTCTACCATTCAAACTCAATGCATTTCTTACCAAAATAATAAACACTTTTAAGGGAAAGGACTGCCATGTTCATACCAAGAGGCACTTCCCAGTGCTCTCCTGCATGTTTAACTGGCAGCTTGGTAGGTAGTATTTTGTTGAAATAGCTTGAGGTGGCTGTAGACTTTAGGTGCTGTGGAGGCTGTCTCTGATGCTATGAGCAAGCACAGTTGCTGTTACTCCTTCTCCTTTCATGCTCCTCATCCCATGCTGGATGTATATCCCAGAAGTCTACTCCAACATTTGTCAGGCCTGGCTTTGAGCTGCAGTAAGTTGCTGAGAAAGCAAAAAATGGACTGAAAAGAAATAGTGGGGCCGTTTCCTGCAGTTCTAGGGAGTTGCAGTAGCTGAAGGTTTGCCCAGAGCTGATACAAAAGGTTAGGTAGGGTGGCATAGTTGGGAGGGGGAGACTTTCATGGTGAAGACTGGAAATATAATGGGAAATGGATGATCTGAGGCTTCTGGAGGCAATTCTTTGATTGACTAGATCCTTACTGTACCTTGGCGGTGGATTTTTTTGTTTGCTTAATGTTACACGCTCTAAAAACTGTAGCAAGTATTAAAAAGCACAATCAAAATAGGAAGACAAAAGGTGGTTTAGGAGATGCTAATTTCCCAAGGTTTACAGTAATTTAACTGAACCTGACTTCAGAGCAATTTCATATCCACACTTAAGAACTGATGCTTTAAGGTAGATGCTTTATTTTGGATGTTTCACAGAATTTCTTATCACAGAATTTTCTGAGTTGGAAGGGACCCACAAGGATCATCGAGTCCAACTCTTAACACTGTCTCCCTGGCAGGAATCGAACCCGGGTCTCCCACACGCCAGGTGGGGACACTTACCACTGTACTAAAGTGGATTTTATTTCCTTCAGAAACAGTTGACCTTACTAATTCCTCATTTTTAATTGTATATCACAAACAATGGCAGAAGGTGCTTTAGCCTAAAATAATTTCAGAACTTGGTCACAAAGAAAATGCAGTATTGTAAATGTGTTTCTGTGATAGGGGCTCAAAAAATGTGCAGATGGGATTCTTATTCTTCAATTTGTTCCTTCTTAATTTCTTTGGCCTTTCCTCTTCATTCCCCACTAGAGTTTGCAAAACCCCAGCAGTACTCGTGCCCTTTCTTTTGTTTTTGAGTTTCATTCAATAGGGAGAGCTAGAAATGTCAGGAAGCAATATGCTGGCTTTTAGTTAACATGTTCTCTACCTTAGTCTATTTTTGCACTTATTATTTTAAAATATAGGCAAATCCTTTTCTTGAAAAGGTGCCATTTGCTAAATCCTGGTTTCAGAAGGAAGTGTGATGAAAGAACTGGGTAGGTTATGGCATACTGGTAGTCAAGACAGTTCTTCTTGAACCTGTGCTCCTAATATGTGGTGAGAGTTTTACTTTAAATGTTGAAGTTGGAACTAGGAGCTGATTTATAAGAGTTACGCTGTTTAAGTTGGTGACACGGCTTTCACAAGTGAGGTATTTCACAAGGCAGCTATTGATAACCTTCATCAAGTGAGGCCCCTCTTAGAGTCAAGAACAATAGTTTTATTCTTGGTAGCTTCAGGGGCACTTGTATCCCCACCGTTGTGTTCTTCACTGTTCAATGGTTTGTCTACTTTGAGAACTCACTTATCTCATTCTGTTTGTACTGGCCTTTTTCTGTGGGACGAAGCCCCTTGAGATGAAAGTTTGGATGAGTATTCTGTTCTTTAAAGAAGATATAACTTCCTGTCACTTCTCAAGCAATTTGTCCATCAGATCATGTTGGATTTTCTATTGTGAGTGTAACCAGGTATAGCTGAATTTAGCTTGGTTCTTGTAGTTGGGGTGAGGGAAGGTCAGGATTTATGTAGGAAAAGGTACACATTAGATGTAAAATGAAGATCCTTGAGTGTATATCCTTCCTTGCATTTTTTTTTTTGATTCCTTATTGCTCTCACTAGTGTAAGGCTTCCCCTAGGAACTCTCCCATTTTCCTTTGTACCATCACAAATCTGTATGTTTGTGTTATGAATTAGGCAGAAACAATTCTTTGGTCTGATTTGCAGCTGGGATGTGAAGCATCCCTCTTTACTAAACCCTCCCAAATACCCCGACTTTATGTTCTGCAAGTTTGCCTTCTGTATCATCATAACATTGGAAGTAAACTCCTCTAGGAAATCTCATCTTAAGAGAATTATTCAGTTAATAAATCTTAATACATCTGTGAGTTAGGATAAACTGCTACTCTGAAGATCACTTCATAATACATTCAATATGTTCTGTTACTTAAATTCAGCAAAACAAGGCATAATACAAATAATGAGGCCACAGTTGCTATATGTAGGATGTCACGGAACAAAACTAATTAGGTGAATTACTGATTTTGATTTTATGGTCTTAGTCACATGAAAAGTTCCTTGTTTTTTTTTTTAGACGATCAGGTTGATGTGAAAATGCCTTTCTCAGGCATTTTGGAGTACTTTGGTTTGGTGCTTTGTTTTTTAAGGGACAGCAAGATGACCAGAGAAGGTGCAGATGTTTGGTTATGCAGATTTACCACAGATTCCTGTCCTGTTGAAGGAGTCAGATATTAGGATGAGTACAAGAACTGACAGAGTCTTATCTTATGAAGACACAAGTTTTCTGTTCTTTTGTCTTTGTCAGACCTTATGATGTTTTAAGGGTTCAGTGGTAGGAGTTAATGTTAGATTGCAGTGATTACTAGTGCAAGGCTTCTCATTTCTGTGCTGGAAAGCTGGAGAGCTGGTGAGATTCTGTGTGATGATGTGCTTGGGTAATGATTCCTCTGACTCAGTTTTTCGAAGTTATTTTAAGCACCTAAGCATTGAGTCATCAGAGATTCATTACCAGAGGTTGTCATTTCAAAACATGATTACAGCAGCTAAGGAGAAGGAAGTTTGGTATCAGATGTCATAAGCTTAAAGATTTGGTGATTCAGATTTTCACCCTGGTAGAACTTCTCCATATATTGGTATTATCTCAGCAAGAAGGCTTTACAGTCAACTGTAAAAAGGTTTATTTTACTCCATTCTTTCAAGGTTTTCTTCTGTGAATGGTCTTCCTCTTGGAACCTCAGATTTTCAAGTCTGGAAGAAACCTCTAAAATATGAATGTGTGGATATTCAATAAACCCCTCCTTATTTGTCTAGGGCATCTGGCAAATTTCAGAGTTCATAGAGATCACCAAAGGAAAAATAATATGAGAATTTTGCCATTTTAATTATATGGGTTCCTTCTTGTATTAAATTTACAAGCAATTGCAACCTGAAGCAGTCTTGCAAAACATTACAAAATCAGGTGGTAGAGACTGTAAAATAGTAGGAGTGATTTGTTTCAACCAGGCCTACAGCAGGACAGATCAGCATTTAGATATCTAGAAGTACTTTAAGTAAATAGGTTTTGCAGTGTTTAGCATTTAAAGCTGAAGCTCTTATATTTCAAAGCACGTTTCACAATTATAATTTCATTCAAATTCACTTTACACTTCTCTGAGGGCTGAAAATCCAAGCTTGTGCTTGTAGCGCTTCCTTTAGTTGTATTCCTGCTTTCTCAGCAATTTATGTTTGGAAAGGAGCTTCCCAAGTAGCACAAACTTAAAAAAACAGAGAAGTCTTGTAGCAGTCCAATAAGCAGAATTTCAGTGCTACTGAAGAGAAAAAAATATGTGCATATTGCTTACTGGAAAATTTAATTTAAGCTTATAGCTCTTTTTCCAAAGCAGTCTTTCTCTTTGAGCTTCATATAGATAAGAAACTTCTGTAAAAAAAACAGAAACTAAAACCCCAAACCGTTTAAGACCGGACTTGCTTGTCTTTGACAGGTAGTCCTCTGTGAAGTGAGGGGAGGAGGACACAAGGGAACAGCTCTTCTGTAGAGAGCTGCCCTAACACGGGCTGGTCCGGCTGTTGTGTAGTTGCAAGGAGACATTGAGGGCATGGCGTGGTATGAAGGGCACATGAGCCATCCTGGGCACTGCTAACAGCAGGGTGTGTGCTCACAGTAAGTGTGTGTTGGCTCAAGTCAAACCCACAACTCTTGTGTGTGAGCGTGTTTTCCGTGGGTCAGAATTCTATTTCCTCTTGTATTTTGGAGCATCTCTTCCCCCGGGCCCTGCCCCTTAAAGGAAGCCGCTGTACAGGAGGGGTTTCCAATGTGCAAAGTATGTGGCTGGAAGGAGGAGGAGGTGGTGGAAGGTGGGAGGTCTCTGGGGAGCCCAAGCTAAAAAAGCAGCTGCTGCTGGGGAGGGGCAGCCACGTCTGACCTGGGGTTTCTGCAAGTGGGACTTGCCCAGGTGGAATCATTCCATCCAGCTCTTTTAAGAATCAGGGCTGGTGGATGGACATTTTTTCTTAGACTTGGCCTTGAGTTACTGGTTTCTGCCATCTGCTCCTCCTTGGCAAGGGAACTGTTGGGCTTTTATTTTGTGCATTCATATGGTATCTCTGTTTATACACAGTAGGTTTTGCTTTGCATTTCCCAGCCTTCGGAGGCTGCAATGCTCAATGTTCAGCACAAAAATAAGTTGTCCTCTCAATTCAAGCCAAGTGTCTGCTTGCCTGGTCAATAGAACAAACTCAAGAACAGCTATAAAAATTCTTTGAAAATAGCTTTAAACTGTTTCTCTCTTCTGTATGATATTTTTTTCTTTACAATGGTTATACGAGCGTTTCCAGAAGAAGTGCAATAAGACTGTTACATTTATTGTTCCTTCTAGTTCTAGTTTAAATCCTAGTATTGCCTGGAGAGCTTTTATAATTCATCTTTCTGCAGCGTAAGGCCATGACTGATGAGGCACTTCATTTCACCCTACAGCTTCATCAGATTTGAGAGTTGAGCCTAAACGTTTTGTTTCCTCTGCTGCATTAATTCTTTCAGGGGGGTCAAGGTTTAATTCAGTAATTGAATATTGCAATAACATATGATAATATAATGTAATTAGTGCTTACCTAGTTACAGCACAGTTCTTTCAGCAGCACTGTAATTTCTTCCTTTAATAGCTCTGTGTTTGTCGTCTGAAAATGGTTGCTTATGGAATACAGAATTAAGCATCTTCCTTGCTGGAAATAACTAGACCATAGTCTTGCAAGTTTGTATGAAGGTTGTTGAATTACAATTTTTTTTTTATCAGCGGCTCTCACATTCTGTCAAGCTGCCAAATTTTCTGGTAATGCATAAAGGAGCAGAGCTTCAAACTTACTCTTCAGACTTCTTTGATGCTCTATCACTGTAAAGGTTGCTATAGTACAGGGAAAGTTTGTGTGCTGTCCTATTAAAGCTTCAATGTTGCATAACTTAACCCTGTTTTGTCATTTTTATATATATATTTTTTTAAACAGCATCTGTCCAGGCATTGCTTTTCTTCTTTCTATTTTGTTTTGAGGGTTTTTTGCTTATCTTAAAGTGAGGTAGATCAACACTGCTAGTGGGCACATTGCATTAAATTGCAGGTAATTAATGTCCAGTTCAAGTGCTACGTATTCTCTGGTCAGGCCTAAGGACTCAGCTCTGCTTCTTTGAGCTGCTGTTTATCACGACAACTTTGTAACTTTACATGGTCTTGTACTTTTCTAAAATAGCTGTAGGCTTGGGTTCTTTAGAACTCAAAAAATGTGAACCTTGCCCACTTCTAGAGTAAAGAAGCTTCATCTGATAAAGGGGTAGTGCATTTATGTTAGTACATATAACAGCTTCATTGCTTGTGTTCATAAAATAGAAGTAAACCTAGGCTTTCATAAAGTAGTGTTTCTAGTAAGAGCTGAGATACTGAAACATTAGTACTTGGTTAATGTTCGTTCGTTAAGTAACAGAGAATTTAGCAGAATTCCATGCTGAGAATTTGTTCTGCTGCATTTCGGATTCCTTCCCAGCTGCCTTCATTGGTCATACTGTTGAGCACGTGTTTCCCATTAATATTTACCAGTGTTTGGAACTTCAAAGTAGTGCAGCTATTCCATCCTGTATTTTACAGGTCAAGTTTTATTTGAAGTAGCATCACTTTAACATTTAGGTAGTTTGCTTTCCTAGGTATTCACTTGCTCCTAGACTGGCCTGTGCATTGAATTGCACAGAGTCTAATAGTGTTCTGAGTCTGAAAAGACTAGAAATTCGTTAGATAACCTCAGCAAAACTTTGTGCCTCTCCAATTATTAGGATAATTGCTGGTTTTTCTCATTTCTGCTCTCATAGAGATGGCAGTATTGTGTGACTACAAGCCATCTTAATGAGTAGGTCACAATGTGGCAATTTTTCCGGTGAATGCTGCCGACTTTTTCTGGAACCTTCACCTCTTACTGTTTTTTTTCTTTAGGGACAGAAATGTGAGGGTACAATACTGATGGCCCTAAAGTTTCAGGCAAACTTCAGAGGACTTGGTACAGCAGACTTCTAAAATGCAATGTTAAATATTGGCTTGGCAAACAGTTACAAGTGTTGCAGTTTGATTTCAGAGACACAGTAATGATTAATCTAGGCAGAGATTTTAATCATACTTGAGATAAATCCATCCTGCCTTACACCTGTAAGTACCTGTAAGTACAATACCTGTAAATACCTGTAAATAAAAATCCATACAAATCTATACAAGCTGTACTTGCTGCAGTTGTATGTCCTGCAGAAACTGGAATTCATGTTCTCAAATTGGAAATTGTTTAGTCCCCGGTCTAGTTGAGGATCTAGAACAGGTTGGTATTCAGGAAGGAAAATATGAGGAAGCCTGAGCACTTAGAGCAGTGAAGTGACTTGATTCTGAAAAAGGTGTTCTGAGTGGAGCTTCTCACTCTCGGTAAAAATTTTGCAGTACATTATTAGTAACTGATAACTGGTTTATAAGTAATGTTTTAAACAAGGAAAAAAACCTTCAGATGCTTAAGCCAACTGAAAGCTTAGATGCGATTCAGAGGAGTATCTGAGTCAGTATTTGGAAACATCTCTAAATCACGAGTGCCTTGTGTGTATTTCTGCAAGTGAATTTTCCTTGCTTCTGTATTGCTTGGGTGGCTGGGGATTCTGCTGCTGGGTTTGACAGTGCCCCATAAATAAGTGTATGAACACTACAAAACGTAACCAAGCATCTCTTTTAATAATGTGTGTGGTTATTTTGGAAGTATCAAAATTTGAATGCTGCTTTTTAAAGTCACTGAACTGCTTATAGATAATCCTCAGACTCTAACATTCTTAAGCACTGTGGTGAATCTGGAAAATATCACAGTTTCTCTTTGCTTTTTTTATGCTCTGTGGCACTGTTTGTCTACCTGCCTGATTTACAACTGCATGGAAAGAAGCTGTAATTTGTTTTAATACCTTATTTTAAGGTCTGTTACATTCTAATACTTTTAAGAAATCTCAGTCATATAACCATTTTAGCCCTCATGCTGCATCAGTAACTTTTACTTCTAGATGTTCCAGCTGGGCAAGGGGGCTCTTGTGTCGGAATTCCCTTGAATGTCAGTCGTTGGTGTGTGTGCCCCCTGTAGTGCTGCCCAGGAGCTTCTTTCAGTGGGCCTTGGGATGTGCTGATGCTTGCTTACAGCTAGACACGTATAAAGAAGCTCAGATTTTGTGAATCAAAAATAAATATGTACCCAAAATGAGTTGGAGTAGCCTGGACAGAGTTCAGGTCTTCTTTCCTGTCCAAAAAATTTTCAGCAAGACAGTGAAATCCTGTGTGGTAGACCTGAAGAGTTAATCTGTCCTTGCTGAGGAAAACCCAAATTGCTGAAGAGGCTACTAAGTTATTGTCTTTATTACTGCAGAAAATTTTTCCAAGTCTCTTCAACACTTGAAAACTTGCCTATTCACTTCTTTCTTACACAAAATCATACAGAGATGGTTTCATGGTAAGCTTTTTACACCTTTAATTCTAGAAGTGCCAGTCGTTTAAGCCACATACATGGTGGTAGGGAGTTTAATATTACCCTACTGTCCCTTACCCTTTAAAGGCTTCAGACTTTTTGTGCTTTTTGAAACTCTTGGTATTGTGTTATCAATGTACCTCCAATATGAGATGGTCCTTTTAATCCAGTGTGAATACTTAATTAAATACCTGCCTGGAGTATTATAGGCACATGCAGCTTCTGTGGCTGAAGAGGAGCTCCCTGTTGTTTCTAATGTACTTACAGTCAGTGGTGTTGACTTCAAATGATTGAGTTCAGGCTACTGAACTTAATTTAGAGTTCAAAGATTGCTCAGAGGAAAGTGAGCGAGCTGGTCAAGAGACATTTTTAATGTGCATTTCTAGAGTGGTGTGAGGATCCAGCAGTTACAGCTGGTGAGGGGACTCAGAGTAATAATACCTGAATATTGTGACCTCTCCTAGTCTAGAAGTGGTGTTCTTGACTAAGCTTGGTTTCACTTTTTGGATGAGTTAGCTTTAATTCTATTGTTGTTGAAAGAAAAGCACAATTGTATTAGAAAAGAAATGCAGCACTAAAGGTTTTAATGAAACAGGTGGATTTTATTTTTTGCTTATTTTTTAATAAAATTATAGTATGAAATGTTTCCATTTCTTAAGGCTAGTAGTTTTTTTTCTAAGCAGGTGGTGTTGAGCACATACACAGGAACAATGATGTCTAGCGTTATACAAGCAATATACATTTTCTCCATTTCCTCTGTATTAGCTGAAAAGATAAACAGTGGTGTCTTTTCTTCTTATAATAAATATTTGTCACTTTAGCTGTTGGTTTCTAATATAATGTATAATCTGTTGAATTCCTAAGGTAAGGTTTCTGTAGGAGTCTGTGTTCCTAGTGTCCTCTTATGCTTCTATCAGTTTTTTTTGTTTTGTTTGCTTCTTGTCACTTAGGAAAGCCTGTGAGAGGAACGTGTAGAGATTTCTTTCCTGTGGCTGGACAGAAGGTAGCAGCCTTTCCAGGCTGAGTCATAGGCACTTGGAGAGCCACTTGTTTCCCTGTAGACTATCCAAATGCACACTCTGCCTGGCAGTCTGATAGAGTTGTGATAGAGGGATTAAACTGAAAAGGCATTTTTTGTCAAATCATAGTCCTAGATGTTTCCCTTATTGTTACGTAGTATAGAAATTTTTAATACTTTCAAAGCCAGATTGGGTGGGAATTTGAGCAACCTGGTCTTGTTGAACTTCTCCCTGCCCATGGCAGGGAGGTTGGTACTTGAAGGTCCCTCCTGATCCAAACCGTTCTGCGATTCCATGATTCAGATGCAGTGAAAATCTCTTCAGACTTGGAGCACTTAGCTTTTGGAATGTACTTAGGTTTCAGGATAAAAGGTAGGGAAATGGTTAAGTCTACATAAATGTTAGTGCCTGTTGGAAGAAATTTAGTGTCCTCAGTCTCTGAGGTGGGAAAGAGTCGAGGGGCTCCTGTCTGTGTTTCTGAGGCATTTTTCATACTGTTTTTCTGAGCTCTTTGCATTTTAAACTTCTTGCAGTACCCTTAATACACGTAATATCTACAGTGGGACATAGCATGTGTCTCTCTCTCTGAGGGTTTTTTCAAAGATGCATTGATTAATACATGGCAGCTTAAGTGGTCTGTTTGTTCTGTTTCACCATTCACAATGGTTGGATTGTCCTTTAGATCCGTGCCTACCTTATGTCATTTCTGTAGCACCACTGGTGCAGTGAGGACAGCAAGGGGTTTCATGCTGCCACTTCTGCTCACAGCAAGTCAGATGTCTTGCAGTTGTTCTAAGCTGTAAAATACGTCAGAAACAGTATTAGACCGTAATCACAGGGAAAATTGCCATGGAAGATCAAATAGTACAGAACAGAAAGCACAGGAATGATTTTAAGTTAATTGCCTTTTGTTGGCAGAGTATTGCCCCTTTTTAGATTAAATGCTTCATTTCGAACCATTCTTTTGGATGTAATCAAAAGATGCTACCAATTTCTGCCATTTATTTGCAGCTAGGGTTTTGTATTTATTATCTCCTATCTGCTTGTGTCCCAGGTATGCTACTTCTATTTTGTTCTCTTAAACTGCCTTTTTAAATGAGTATTTTATTTCTAAAAACAAAATATTGGCAGGGAAAATTAATTCTGGGAAAAAACCTACCCTGAGAAAAATGCCTAAAAAGTAATAAAAAGCCCCCAAACAACCCCACACGCTAAAATCTTGTAGCAGAGAATTCATACCAAATGTCTGTGAAGACAGAAATGCATTCTCTTGATCTGTGCTTCTAGGTGTGATCAACGTATTGCTTATCAGTGTTTCACAAGCAGCGGATTTCAAAGGCTTATGCTTACCAGACCTGCCAAAGGATAGTTGTACTGACTGAAGCAGTTTTTATAGCAAACCTTTCTGAAGTTTATTCATTACAGAAATGTTACTGGGGTTACTTAAGGTGACCAAAAGCCCTTTGGTGTTCATTCCAGCTAAAAGCTTAAGCTCCTGTTCTAAAAGAAAAATTCAAGTCCTACTGACAAGGCTATTTAAAATTGACAGACCTGAAATCCACTTCAGTACAGTGGTGAGTGTCCCCGCCTCTCGTGCGGGAGACCGGGGTTCGATTCCCGCTAGGGAGGCAGTGGTGCCATTTAAGAGTTGGACTTGATGATCCTTGTGGGTCCCTTCTAACTCAGAATATTCTGTGATTCTGTGACTTATTTAGAAGAGTCCTAGCTAAAAAAACCAAAAAAAAAACACCCCCAATGCTAATAATTGACTTTTGTTCTTTTAAATTTTTTTTTATTTTGTCTTTGACATTTTACCAGGCTTCCCAAATTATGGTTTCTGCTTCTCCAGTGAATGTAGGTTTCTCTGAGCCCCACACTAGTCTGCCCCATATCCAGTAGTCCCTTGTTACTTCCTGGTTCGCCATTTGCAGCTTCAGTACAGTGTGGGTTTTTCCCCCGTGGCTGTACCAGCTTTACCCTATCTACTGCTACTTTGTGGGTTTTGCTTATTGCGGCACCTTTCTGGAACAGATCTCCCTGATACTTGAGGGATTAGTGTACTTTCCGAAACAGAAGTCTAGAACTTGATCCTCTTTCTGTGAATATGGGAACTGCTGTCACCAGCATGAGCCTGTTAGATGTTGCCATCTTGCTGCTGTGATACCACAGTTGTATTTCTGACAGTAACACCAATCAATTTAAACCTGTGAATTCCTGTCTCCTCACAACAGCACTGCTGGGTGAGCGAAATAATGAACTGCTGAAGTGCTAACTATGAAAAGGAAGGTGTGCAGTTGTTATGGGAATTTCATGCTATGGAACTTACATGGATATTTCCTTTGTATTATCTGCCACTGCCAGCTGACCAAGAGAGGCAGTTGTGGTCCCTGTTTCCTAAACTCTTAACACATGGCTGAGACAGATGAATCTATGGCATAACACAAGACCACTTTCTAATACCAGTGAGGTCCTGTCCATAGGGAAAGCATTTTCAAAGATGTGCCCAATTATTGAGAGGCTTCTCCAATTTTAGTGCTATAAAGCATACTTTGATGCAGAAGTGTTGGGTTACAATTAGGAAGTCCAACATTAAGTTCACACTTTTGAAGCAAAATGTTTTTGTAAAGAAAAACCAGTAATCACTCCATGGGGATCATTAATCATTCTTATCAAGGAAAACTTAGACAGGGAAGCTGTTATAAAAACTGCTCTGAGCACAATTTGGTGTGCATCAGCTGTTAGCCTGTGTGCTGCTTGTGGCTGCTGAGGAATACACCCGGCCTGTCATTGTCCTGCTCCGTGCAGAGTGGCCATCTGAGCCTAACTTTGAGTGAAACACCTTGGAAAAGGCAGAAAGACTCTTCTTACGAGAAATACGTGTTTCTATTCCTTTGTCACCTCTTTCAAGATTCTGGGAGACATACAGAAGAGCCCGAGGATCGGAATGTCTACACAGAATTTGAATAATCATCTAGTAACTCTTAGCTTTGCAATAATGTAACCCTTAATTGGAATTTTGTTTTAATTACTTTTGCTAGACAACTTCCTTCTCACTTAATTTATACTAAAGAGGCTTGACACACTGACAGGTATAGTTGCATAGTCTTATGCCAACTTCCAGAAATAAGTTGGCAAATGCTCTTTGGTTTTGGTTGGTTGGTTTTTCCCCCCCCTTAGTTTTTAGTATTATGAAAAGAACTCAACTCAGATAGAAGTAATAGATGAAAGTTAGGTCTACTCCAGGTCTGCAGAGGAATAATACTTTTAGTAATCTAGATACTGCTTTCCAATGTGGAGAATCTTTTGTGGTTTAATATGCTTAGGCATGGTTATTATAATTCTGAAAAGACAGTAATAATGATTGATTGCAGTGCTTAGAACATCTCAATGTTGAGAGGCTTCGAACTATAATAAGTCAGTAAATCTGTAAATTGGGAAACTGCAGACCTGTTATGTAACTACAGCACTTAGAACCAGCTACAAAGAATGCTGGTGTAACACTGAGAATTACTGCTTTCCTTACTATTTCCTTCTCTTTACTACAATCCAAATATCTTTATCCATACTGCCGGAAAGCTGATTTCCTTTTAGTAAGGAGGAATTGGTACTGG
This sequence comes from Pitta sordida, assembly GCA_013390025.1. Taxonomy (NCBI): domain Eukaryota; kingdom Metazoa; phylum Chordata; class Aves; order Passeriformes; family Pittidae; genus Pitta; species Pitta sordida. The sequence goes on from WEKX01000805.1 coordinate 60,030, forward strand.
TTTCCTCCGTCCTTGACTTGTGGAGAAAACTGCTAACTCCCTCTCATTCCAGAGAAACTACAATATACGCCAGAGGTACAGATATGCTGGGGCCTGGAGAGCCCTTTCCTCCTCGGCATATGTTGTGATGGGGTTCTGCTTAATCCATGCCAGCCTCTTCTCGTGTGAGGAAGCACAAGGCTGTACTGTATACAGTAATGTATATGTGTATATGTATGTGTACTGTAATACAGTACATCAGGATGTTCCGTATTACAAACTTCTGCTAGAGGTGTGGGAAGCTCCTCTACCACTTGAGCAAAGGGAGACAATAGTTGTACAGCACAATGACCAGTCCTGCTTTCCAGTCAATGAAATCAGTTTAAACTTCTTGGTTTAGGAATTTTGGGGTTTTTTCTCAAAAGAAGTGACAAAACAACTTCAGAATCCAGGACCATATGTGTCTTGGAGAGGGAGAAGAGGGGACAAATACATGCAGCCAGTAAAAGATAGATTGGTTGATGGTTCTTGACTGTTTTGCATGTTTGCTGTATTCTGTAAATGAAGCAATGGCCTTTATTCCACTGACAAAATGGTTGAATCTCTGAGGTTCCTGTAGTTCTTGGATTGTTCAATCCTTTTAGATAAGATCAGAAGTAAATATGAAGCACAACAGTTACTGTAGCAAGTATTTAGATATTTTTTAAACCTGTGTTTTGAAGAAGCTTTGTGGTGTTAGTTCCATTATCTAGAATTCATCAGTGATTTCCATTTTTATGAATATTCAAAGTGTATTGAAGCTTAGTTCTAATATTCAGTGTATGTATTGCAGTGCACAGGAGCTAAAATCCTTATCTTGTTAAATGCTTTTCTCTGTCCCCATTTGCTATTTTGCATAAGCTGCAAAGATCTGTTTCTAAGCCTCATCTGCTACTGGGATGCAATATTTGTGGCCAGTAGGAAAGAAAAAGTTGATTGCAAAACCAAGCCATTTTCCATTTTATAGTATTTTGGAACTGATTGTCAGAAATTTAAATAGAGTTGGGGCTGATGCCACTGCCCAGGGCAAGGCCAGGGACTTTGCCATTGTTAACAATGCACTTATTAATTGAGGGAAAGCATTTAGTCACTTAGTTTTACTTACTTTGGAATTGGTTGAGTTTATACTATTTTCCCCATTAAATCTCAGCTGTAGGAGAACAGTGTTAAATACCTGCTCACAGAAGTTCTTAGGGACTTAATTCCCAGCCTGGGCAAGTGAGCCTAGAAATGCAAGTGAAATGGAGAGTACCAGCAGGAAAAGATGGGGAATTTATTTGAGATGTCGATGTATGGATCAGGTTACAGATTACCTCCAACAGGTTACAGGTATCTTAGTTCTTAAGGCTCTGTAATAATTCATTTATGTGATATTGCTAATACGTTTTTTTTTATTTTTAATTTCTCAAACTGCAGTAAGCAAGATGTGTTTGTAATTTCCCCCCTCTTCTACTTTTGAAGTAAGCATCCAGAGCAGGTGAATAGACAGACTTTGGCACAGGGGCTTTGTTAAACTCTATGTATCTTCCTTGGCCTTTCCTTCCCTACAAGCTGAATACTTCCAGATTTTTCTGAGTAACTTTATTTCCCTGCTGTATCTGGAAAATCTAGTACGTATTTGCATCTGTCCTTTTATTAGACAGAAGTATATCTTACCTTTCCAGTCTAGTGATTACCGTGGGATGTTTTGCCAGTTTTTCTAAAAGTTGGTGAAATTTGCCTGTTGCTTTTGTCATGGTAAACTCTCGTCATTCCTGTTAATAGGAAGAACTTTAATCTTGTGATGTACTACTTGAATAAGGCTAAGAAGACTCCCTGGTTAAGAAAACTGCTTTTCCTGTGATTCAGTTGCATAACATCTGAGCATTGTTAACTTGACTTGAAGAAACTGGATAAATATAAGTAACCTGATGTAAAAAGGACATGTTCAACACCCTCGTCTACTACTGCTGAGGGAAAAGTTCTGCAGAGATGTTTTTTACAGCCCTACTTAAAATGTTTTTGTATTTCAAAAGGCATGCTGCTTCTCTTCGGTTTGCTTTTTAAGGAAAGTAAAACATCTTATTCTTATATTTGCGTGGGGGCCTGATGTGCTGCTGGAAAGAATGCAGTCAGTGTCATTATCAAACACAATTTTCTCCTCTTCATCTTGGTTTTGCAAGGCATAACCTGAAAGTGTTGAAAGCCTCCATTTTAAGGGAAAAACTTCCAGGCAAGGAATCACTAAATGCTTGGGACACATGATTTTCTGCAGTGTTGTGCTGCTCTAGTGCAGAAGACCAAGTGTTTGATTTGTTGTGTACATGGTTTAGGATTAGCTTTGTTAACTGAACTACAGTATATGTATGTGGTTTTTCTCAGCTCTGTTTTTATGTACACCGAAATAAGGTACCACTTGACCGCCCAGCAGAATTTCCACATGATACTTATGGAATTAAAATGTGGGGGTGGGAACTTGTGCTTTTTATGGTTTTATGTCAGATGCAGGGATGTCTAGGTGGGAATCATAACAACCTGCAGTTTTGAGACATGAAAGATTGATGGCAATTGTCTTCTGGAAATTTTTTCCCTATCACATAACTTGCTTTCAACAGAAAAAATATTTTGTCATCTTTGTCAGAAACATTTACTTTTTGTTTAATTTTTTAAAAATTCCTCCTAACCTCCACATGCAAGAAGGAACTCATTGCTATACAGTGTCTGATGTTATTAGTAACACCATTGTAGAATGTTTTTTTCCTTAGATTTAATCTTTTAATCTGCAGGAACAACCCCCACTTCTGTATGAGCTGAGGTAGCTAAAGCGTGTGTCATAGTGGTAAAGATAAGCCTTGCTTCTTTCAAGACATCCTAGAGAAGTGCTAAGGAAGATGGTGTGTTTCCTGAAGTAAACGTTCTGCTGCCTTAAATCCTGTATGACCTGGAAATAAGGCCTATGGTGCAGTCTACATTGAGTATTGATATTTTTCTTGTAACTATGAATACTGTTTGTGAAAATCTCTACTTTTTCTGTCTTTCCTGCCCTATAGTCTAGCTTTCCCTTTAGTGGCCTTTTGATACTCTAGCATTAGCATCAACCAGATAAAATAATACATTAATTTCTTCTTGGGCACCCAGCTAACAAAGACTTGAGGTGTAAATAAGAATTTTATCTTTTATAAATTCTGCTACTGTGATGGGTTTTATTTAAAGGGAAGAGAAGCTTAGATAAAGGGTCAGGTTTAAAGGTTTTCTAATATTACAGTTTAAATGGAAAGCTGAAACTGATTCTAGATCTTCCTTTTCCATGGGGAAAGCATATATACTTTCTCTCTGCATCCGTTTCAACAGTTTGTGAGAAAGTAAATATACAGTGAGCCCCTGCCACTTTGCAGTTTTGCTGTTTGCGGGTCCAATTCTTCACTGTTTTTTTCCACGAAAATTCCTCTCAGAGTGTGCCACAAAGAGCTAGAATGTAAACAAGCTCATGAATATGTAATTAAGCACTTCCCATCACCCTGCCCCTCGCAGTCACTGAGTGCAGGGTGGGGGCATTCCCGAGGCTGCTGTGGGAATGGAGGACTGTGGTGGCAATGGCACCGTGGAGGGAGCGGGGACCCCAGCGCTGGCCCCCACAGTGCTACAGGAAGTGATGGAGAGTGTCCCCAGCCCCCACAGCCCTGTAGGGCAGGGAAAGTGCTTCCCACGGAGTGTGGAGGAGTTGTGCTGGCTCCACTCAGGCCAGCTCAGAGGATAGGAGACAATGGGTGCCTGGGGCAGAGATGCAGGGTCAGTCCAGTTGGTGCTCAGAGTGTCAGGGCTGCACTTGCCTTTGCCTGTCCCCCCCCCACCTCCTGCAGCAGCCACCCACCTGCCTGCGGAGGGAGAGGCGGAGCGCAGCCATGTTGAGCAGCACCCAGGCAACCGAGGTGGCAAACACGAGGGCCAGGGCTTGCCCACTGGTGCAGAACAGCCACTGCAGGCTGCTCCTCCATGGGTGGGCATGGGAGCTGCCCGGCCTGTGCAGCCTCTGAGCACAGGGCAGGGGGGCCATAGCTTCCTGGGTCTGCACACTCCTGCCCCACTCTCGGCAGGGCTGGGACTCAGGCACTGATGGATCCCTCCGCGTGTGGCCACACAGCTTCCCCCGCTGCCACAGCAACTGCCGCTCTGCTCGGTGTCCCTGTCAGCTGCGGCTGCTGCCTGCATCTCCTGCCTGCTCCTCCTCCCCACGGCAGAGGCTAGTCACAGCCCCAGGAGCAGGCAGTATGCCAGCAGCTCCTTCGCCCAGTTCATCTGCAGCCGCCGGTGGCCAACGCTCATGCAGACAGCCCCGGGGGGAGGCAAGGAGGTGTCCCACAGCTGCTGCCGGGTGGGGGTGGGGCAAGCAGGTGAACCAGTGTTTTCTCGGACCGCCTCACCAAGCTGCACCATGTTTGTCGCCATGTTTGAACACATTTGAGTTGAGTTTAAAGATACACACAGCACGAACCAACAAGCCTGATAAGCCCCAGCACAGACATGGCAGGGGCACTCGGCTCCACTGGGGGGGCAGTGCCAGCTCCCATGGGGTTTCTGGGGTCGGAAAAGTGGTGGGGGGCAAAAGCTGTGACTCCCCAGCCAGGAAGGGGCAAAAGGCACTCCCTTCAGTCTCCTGAGGTGGCAAAGAGCGTGGGACAATCCTGGGAATGCCCTCTGGCACCTGGGAGCTGAGGGGTCAGGGCGATTCTTGCATATTCTTGCATTCGTGGTCTTTGTGGATCATGGGCTTTGCACAGGGGAGGAAGGCCCGGGGCTCCACAAAAGTTGAGGGATGACTGTGCTCCTTTTGTAATTCTTCTGAACTCCCTCTACTTTTTAGATCAAAAAGGAGTTTAATTGAAGACAGTGAAAAGATCTTCGGAAATACAGTGAATCCTCACTGCATCGTGACTTCTCCATTATGACCCCACCCATTTGCGAAGCAAATGTTTTGCAATTATGATTCAGGCATTTGCGAGTCTAGCTGCCTGACACATGCGAGGGGCGGTGCCGCGGTGCCTGTGGGGTGGGACTCACCCCGCCCTGCGGGGAGGGGGCTTGCAATGGCAGCACTGTGTGCCTGTCCCTGAACAGGGAAACTGCCTTATGAAAGTGAGGCAAGCTGTGTGCTGGGAGGGGACTTCTGTTCCCCCGCCCTCTGGGGCCATATGGGCAGCGCTGCCCCTCTCTCACAGGACCGGTGGATGTCAAAGGGAAAGAAACTCCCATACCAACCTGGCCCCTCCACCCCCTCACCCTGTGGGCTCCTCCGGGCTGCTGCGGTCACTCCCACAGACCAAACTGTGATTGTGCCTGCACTGGCAGCCCCATGCATGGCGGCGGCGAGCCCATGGCGCAGCGGCGGCTCGGGCACACGGCACGGCAGGGCTGGAGCGCGCGGTTTACTGCATCTCGCCATGGCATTTAGAGACTTGCGACACCCTGACCCAGTCCCTGCCCTGCTCCTGTGTGCTCCGCAGAGACCCAGTGCAGCACCACCACAAGACATACCATTCCTTGTTACTCAAAGCTCAGTCAAAACCTGGGCAGCGCTGCCTTTACCAAGACTGGTGGATGTTAAAGGGAAAGAAACTTTCAATACCGAAGCCCCTGCCCCGCCATAAGCGTATGGGGTGTAGCCATGTTGCAAAGTTAAGGTTTTTCCAGGCTCCAAGAATGCTGACCAGAGCTCAGGGACACCCCTTCCCTGCCACGGAGGCAGGGCGTGGCGCAGGGCCCCTGGGGCTGGCGCAAGCACCAGGAGAGCAGCGGCGTGAGGTTTGGGCTGCGAGCACACATGGTCACAGCAGCCGCTCAGAAACGGTTCCCTTTGCTCCCCCCCTGCTCACGGAGCCCGAGGGGAGAAGCAGAAAATTGTCTGCACCGCTCCAGAGTTCCGGGGGGTGGAGCAATGGGCATGGCCTTCATGCATATTAACCACCTGCACTTCTTTGCAAGTTTAGCGTTTCGCGACGCCCTTGGCATGTCCTGTTCCTCGCGATGGAGGGGGTATAACTGTACTAGAATCTTAGGCCATGCCACAATTCTTTGCATAAAGAGGCAGGAACATTCTTTAAATGTTAATGATGATTTTGTCAGTGTTTCAAAAATAACATTTCTTTGTGTGGTGCAGTAGCAGAGTCAGTGCACGACAAAGCCTTTGTGTATCAGAACACTTAAAAGTGAGGTTGGTTTTGTCTTCTTTGCCTTCTTGTGCCAATATGTAACAGGTCTATTCTCACTGATGGTTTGTGCATTTGCATAGTTCCTCTCAAATAAATTCTCAAAACCTAATTTTACATATTGCATTTTATGACAGTGTGGTTACTTACATCAGCAGTTACTTGTTTTTCTGAATTGCTTGCTCTATGAAACATTTCCCTTTACCCAAATTGGAATTGGAATATGTCTTGTAGGATAAAAAAAAAGTAAATGTTAGATTGTTTACTAAGGTTAGAAGCTTCTCCTTCTTCCCCTGGAAAATGTTGTGCAGATAGTTTTGGACATGGCAGAGAGTAGCCAGTCTTTGAACTGTGAATCCTTCTGGTAAATTATCTCCAGATAAAACAATCTCCACATGAGATTGTTATCCTATAAAGTTCATTACTGTTCAGTTTGGATTTCAAATCTAGGAAATGTTAGCATCCTACATGCTGAGTTGCTCTTTGTACGTCGAACTTGATCCCATTTACTATTTCTGTTACTTTAATTTGTGCTGATACTTCCTCTGTGCAATTTTCTAAATAAGCTAAAAGGCTCACTGTTATATTCTTTTTCGCATACAGGCTCGTGTTATGTATGATTTTGCTGCTGAGCCTGGAAACAACGAACTGACAGTCAGTGAAGGGGAAATCATCACAATTACCAACCCGGTAAGAAAACTGAGATGTTATCAGGGCTTCAGTGCACTTTCCTGACCTACGCCTGGCAGATAAAAAAAAAGTTCTCAAATTGTGTCCACACACTTAAGAATGTGCTCAGCTTTGTTTCCTTCTAAATAGAGCAGAGTGCCAAGGAAGAGGAAGGAGTTAATGATGGTGATAACCTTTACATATGGATGAATCTCTTTTTGTGTGCCTAATGTTCCATATTTTGTGTGTTTGTAGTCTTTCAGGTGCTTGCCACTTGCATTTAAATGTGGCACGCCAGCTCTCTTCTAGGTTTTGAGTTACCAAATCAATTTCTTAAGCATTACTAGTTTGTTAAAGAACTGACTACAAAAATTTTACTCCATTTATGTGTCTTTTCATAATTAAAGAAATGTAGACAAGGTACAGGGAGGAAAGGAAAACACTATGATAATGCCATCAAGTTGTAAAATGACTAGTTGAGCACAGGCATTTGAGTTATATGGACATTTTGAATTTGAGTGCATTTTTATTCTCTATAATTCTTACCCTTAGTAACAAGGTGTTGGTTCATTCTACTTTTTATTTTTGTGTGGTGATACAGCTTAGTGAATAGATTTTGCTTTTAAAATACATACAAACAAACCCCTCCTGATTATGAAACCAGGTTTCATGTATCTGTTGTACAGGAAGCATGAATTCTGCAGAAAAAACTAGTTCTTTGAAGAGCCTATTTATGTGTAATCCTTCTTATTTTCAGTTTCACCGATCTTGAATATTTGAAGCAAATATTTAATAGAACCAGCACCCTCTTGGATAGTGTGCTTTTTTGATATGCTAAGTTTAGATAGAACTAGCATAAGTCTTGCAATTCAATTGACGATTGCTTTTAAGTGTAGCAGTACGAGTATGACTTCTGGCTTAAGATGTCATTACTCTTGTAGTTTAACCAAGCTATTGAATTTATAATCTGAGATGCCTAATTATTTCTGTGTTCTTGAGTGAAAAGTAAATGAAAATTATTTCAATAACTGATCTTTACTGTTTAAAATCTTGAGTACAAACTTGAATAAACAGACTTCTCCTATGTTTACATAAAATTTCCAGTTGAAAGAACAAAACTGGCAATAAACAAATACATCCACTAAAAAGCAAATTAAGAAAACCTAAAACTCAGTAATTGCTGGCTAACATAAGTGGTTCTAATTTTCATGTGTGAGCTAGCCTGACATATGACTGTGTGTTCCTTAAACAGCTTGATTTAAAACAGAACTGGCTTGTTCCAGATAATGTTGTCCTGGAATTAACTGTGCTTATCTGTAAAGGTCTGCAGAGATTTGTTAGTGTATGTAGAATATGTGTTTTAAAAAACCACACAATATCACGATGCCCCACTGAGATCAGAGCTGAACTGTGTTAGTTCATTTTAAACTAATTGCGTGAGACCTGCCTCTGAAAAAGCAGAGGAAGCAAGAGTGTCTCCAGATCTTGTATATCATGTGGCTCTCTCAATCTTGAGAATGCCTTTAATGTTTTTGTGGGTAATAGCTCTCACTCGTCACACTTCTCTGCACCTTCAATAAAGGAAGTAGAGATTTTCATAGGTATTACCAATAGCTTAATTCTTTGAGTCTAGTTTCTTTACAGTCTATTGAGTAAAACTAAGGCTTTGAAATTGACATACTAATGTCAATTAGCTCTGTGTTTATGTAGTCTATGTTCAATTGACTGTGGTTTCATAAATGATCAAAAGTGCTGAAAAATCAACCTTTTTTTCCCCTCATGCTTGTTAAAATCTGAAGTCCACAATAGCTGTGTGAAACACCACAGTGTGTGTTCTGTTTGAATGAGTATCTGCTGCTTCAGCAGCTTTAAGGCGGTTTATTCGCAGTTGCACAGTCATAACTGTGTGTTGAACGTTGCATTTGACAGCAAGACAGTGCTTTCTGCTTAGCTCTTTGAGACATGCAGAGGGATCCATCTAGTAAAATTATTTCTATATTACTTCTTTCAGGATGTTGGTGGAGGCTGGTTAGAGGGAAAAAACAGCCAAGGCGAGAGAGGGCTTGTTCCAACAGATTATGTTGAGGTAAGTGACTACAGCGCTCCACATTAAGGAAGGGGAACTACTGAAAAGGCTGTCGTCTGCTTTGCTGATCAGACTGAAATACTCCAGCATGAAGCTACCAATGTTAAAGCTTGGAAAAGATGAATCCTGCTTAGCTGGCTTTGGAGACCACTGCAAACATGTCATGCAAAGCTACTGTGTTTCTTAGTAGTTGCCCAAGAAATGCAACAGGAAGTTGGCCATGGTAAATACTGATGAGCTGCAGAACATGAGCTGTTTTGAATCTGCTTCTGGTTTGAAGTGGTTTTATAATCCAATAATTGTTTTCTTTTCCTGTCCTAAGATACAAATATGGAAGTGAATAATGCAACTTTGCACTTGTGTTCCTGTGACGGATTGGCCACATGCTTATAAGTCTCTGAAACGGAGTTGCATTTCTAGGGCTCAGCATATGGGATCCCAAGTCCATGGCCCACTCATCTATTCTGCTTGCTGAGGGTCTTTGCTATCTCTTCAATGTCTGTTGGTCTGGTTTTTGCTTAAAGACTGCTGGGGCTGGGTTGGGGATGGAATGAGGATCTCAGTGCAAGGACCGGGTTTGGAAAGGAATGGGGGTTTCAATGGAAAGACTGGAATCTGGGTTACACTTGGGAGGCCCAGTGTGTGTATGTCTGCAGATTGCCAGCTAGGTGAAGACTCTGGCAGCCTCTTAAGGCATGTGCCTCCGTTCCTTCACCAGTGGTGTGTTTAAAGGTTGGGGATTAGGGATGGAAGGGGGAAAGCAGGACCATGCTGGACCTTGAATTTTTACTCATTTGGCTAGCTTATGGTCTAGTAACTTTTGGCTTTCCAAACTTACTGTCCCAAACTCATCCTCTGAGCATTGCATTCCCATACTCCAAGTAGTAATGTTAACAACCTTTTTAATCCCTACAGAACTTTTAGGTAGATGTCCACTGCCACATCAGTCTTGCATGTTACAGTTATAATGCAAACCTGTTCCATCTGGTGTAGAAGTGAAACTTCCAGAACACCACATCAACTTATTGTAAAAAGTTATATTGAATTTGAATTAAAAAAGGTTATATGCAAACATCTTAAAGTCTGCTGGTATGAGTGTCAGGATGATTACATATGCTCATGTATAATTTGATTAATGGAAGCATGAAAATTCTTTTGTAACTTTTCCCATTTCAGATTATAACTGAAGGTGCAAAAGATGGCATTAGCTGTGGTAACTCATTAGCTGACCAGGCCTTTTTTGATTCCCTTTCTTCAAGCACAGCTCAGACCAGCTCCGCTGCAAAAAGCAGTAATCAGGTATGTCTCGTGGTTTTTCAGGCACGGTGGGCACGGAAAGCTTTGTTGATGTAATTGCTTGCAGTACTGTATTTGTGAATCCTCACAGAAGTTCTCATTAAAGTAATTGTGTTTTCATTAGGGAACACTTTTGTTGAATATTAATGATGTCTGTGACTGCTCAGATTCTGTCACTGTGGAAAACTTAGTAGTCATAACACTTTGAGAAATGAAGCATTTTTATTCTTTCTAGTCTGCAGTGGTACGAGTCTGTGACTACTTCAGTATCTGTAAGTGCACTCTTATCAAATTTGTGTCTAATACAATGGAGTGGTCAGCTGGAGTGAATGGATATCACAGATTTAACAGAATATGCTGAGTTGGAAGGGATCCACAAGGATCATTGAGTCCAACTCTAAAGCGAATAGACCATACAGGGATTGAACCCACAACCTCGGTGTATTAACACCAGGCTCTAGCCAACTCAGCTGATCTCAGGATATATTTCTTTTGAAGAATTTAAGAATGGTTTCTTGGATTAAAAAAGACAAATCAAGTTCATGCATTGTCTCCAGGCAGCTGGCAAAGAGGCTGACTTTTGTTTTGCTGCAAGAATATTTTTGTGGGGTTGTTAATCCCTCTGTTTGTAGCTCTTTGCCTGCTGTATCAGTTTATTAAGCAACAAATATTTAGTTTCAGGTTACATACCTGAGGCCATACATTGTATTAAACACAAGCTGTTTATTACAGGCTACAGACTGCTACATGTGCCACTTGTAGGAAGTTAAACATTTCTGAGTCCATAGGTCAGCAGACGAACAAAATTTGCCTTTTCCCAACACTGACATGCAAAGGCCTTTTGTGTTGGAAAGTAAATGCTTTACTTATTGTAACAGCTGTGGGGACACACCTGGTCTGTAGGTCAGTTAAATATCAGTTAGTTTTCTTAACTGCACCACAGGACTTTGACATAAAGTGAGATCTTTTGAAAACTGTATGACAGTGAGTCTAACAGTTCATTGACTGTACAGTGTTTGATTTGTGCTTTGTTTTATTCAGCTGGACAATGCCAGTGTTGTTAGTCTGTGTTAATAGGTAAGGCTAAACACAAAACTTTGAAATACCTCATGAATTTCTCATGTTAGACTGAGCCCAAGGTATTGATTATAGGTTAGTTTTCCCTCAGTAAAACTTAAAGTAATTTGAAGGTAGAGTGGGGAAGCTTCTTTTTTTCTGTGTTGTCTGTTACCCTTGCCCCGTTTTTTTCTTCCTGTAGAGTTTTTAGGAAATGTTTACTTTTGGAGAAGCTTAGCAGTAGCTACTTCTGTAAATCTGAGTACTGTTTCTCGGAAGAGAAACATATAACTTAATTTGATCTAGGAAGAATTATGTATAACATAATATAATAAACAGAATATTTTCAGTGGTGGTAGGGGTATATGTCCTAGCTTAGGACGTTTACAGCTTTGTGTTAGCTGTGCTTAACACAAGGTACTTCTACTTGTAGAAGGGAAGAAAAAAAGCTCTTGCATGTATAGAGGGAAAGCTTAAAATAGATGTATCCATTATATTCTAAATAATAGATAATTAGGATGGCAATTTAGTCTTGGAAGTTGCATTTCTAGAGGAGGGAAAAGCTTGAAAATATGGTCACTTCACAATGTACTTTACACAGGGTTAACAGTATACAGATACTCCTTTCCAAAACCTACTAGGAAAAGACCCACAATTTGTAACTTCATGCAAACAGCTTGTCTCCTCTCTATCAGTGCTGTACTCTAAGTGTCCAGTTCCTCTCAGTTATCCTTCAAATGCCATGTGAATCAGCTGGGAGAACCAGTGTACCACAGTGTGTCGTAGTAAAACAGTATTGCTGACATTATGAGGAGAGAGAGAGGAGGAGAGTGAGCACCTGGATGCAGTCAAGGCTATGCAACATGCAGGAGAAGCAGATTTCCTCACACTAGTGTCTTTGGGTCTCCGGTTTTCCTGGGGTTTGTAAAGCATGAACCATCCTGTTTTGTGGTCAGGATTTTGTCGTAAGCCATTTTCATTTTCTCAGATCTTTTCTAGTTTAACTGACTTCAGGAACTGCTGTTTGGTTACATGTGTTTTCTAGAAAAATTGTAGATCTTGATTTGAAGACTGGTTTCTTCAGCTTCTGACATGTATCTGGTAGTTTTTTTCTAGCAGGTTACTGCTAATGGGAATTTAGTTTGTATATTGGGCAGTCTGGCTTCCACTTTGGACTGTTAGGCCTTCCTGCCAGGTCAGAGAGCTCTCTCTAGTGCATAGTATTTTTTTCTTGCAAAAGAATCCATGGCTAATTTTCTTCTTAATTAAGAAATTCTGTCTGTTTGATCTGTCTGTCTGGTGAAAGACACTTTTTCCTGCTCTCAGGAAAAAAAGCAAGCTTTCTTCTGCAGTCACTTTGATCTTGTGACTTGTCTTTCAAACACGTATATTGCTCCTGTGTATGTCCCATGGTGTCAAACAGGTTTAAGGTTGCTGTGCTGGTGTAGAAACACCCCATGCATAAAGATTGCGTTGATTCCTGTAATACTGTATCAGGAGGTTACACTGAGTTGCTCATCCCATGCGCACTGGTGTCTCTCTTACAGCCCCTGCTAATAAGAATACAATGTTCTACTTTGTGTGTATGACCCTTCTTCCTTAGACTTTACTCTGCATTTGGTTATGATAACGTTTATATTGTTAAACAAGAGTTTGCTGAGGCACTTGGGATTGATTTGCGTTCCCATGCACAGTTGCAAGCAATTGACATAGTCTTTTCAAGTGCTTTAGTGGCTGACTAGGTCAGCTTTTAATTTTAGATGAAACTCATGTTCAGCCTGTGGAGAAAAAAAGAAAAATGACAAATTCTGTGTCAATGTAAAGGGAATTGATGCTGGATGTGACACAGTAGTGGAAACTAAAATGCTTGTAGATAGGTTAGTCTGGCAGACTGAATAAGAAGTATCGGATTCCTAAATGCTGACATTTTATGGTATCTTATATGTATTTTTAGTAACACGGCAGAGGGGAGGTTTGTTGCACAAAGTCTTTACAAAAGCAAGTCTAAATACGTACACAGGATGTTTTAGGATTTTTCTTACTACTACTGTATTGAAGAAATTGCTTTCTGTAAACATTAAGTCACTCTAACATACACATAGTTACACAACACCCCCACTCCCCAATTTCAGTAAGTCAGATGATGTTTTAATTCTTAGAATTCCTTCCATTCTTCTAACAGTAAGTAAAAAAACCCTGAGGTTGTTGCATAGTCTTTTAGTACCAAGCTTTAATAAAAATAATAGATCTGTCTGAGTTGAAATGTCAGTGTGGTGCTTTTTCTGTTTTTAAGAGACCAGTTAAGCCACAGTGTTGTAGTTTAACCCTGGTAGGTGGCTCAATGTAATCAGCAGCTTTCTTATTCCCATCTCAATGGGGTGAGGGAGGGAATCACAATGGTAAAGGTGTGGAAACTCATGAGGTGAGATAAAGACAATAGGTAAATCTAAAGCTGTGCATGCAAGCAAAACAAAATAAAGAATTCATTCACTACTTCCCATGGACAGTCAGGTGTTCAGGGATCTCCAGGAAAGCAGGACTCCATCACACATATCCGTTACTTGGGGAGACAAATGCCATCACTCGAACATCCCCTCTTCCTCCTTCATTCCCCATCTCTTTTTACTTTCGAGGCCAAGAAAGGGGTTTTTGGTTTCCTACTCTCGAAACCGTCGCTTTTTGGTGTTAAGAAAACATCATCTACTCAAACACTGCCGTGCTTCCTGTGTTTTTCTAAGAAGGTTTTTTTTTTGTTATTCAGTAAATAATCTCCTGAAAAGTAATTAATAAGGAATACCTAAAAGCCTTTTCCTTCCTTTTCTTCACTGATAAAGTGAATAATAATATACTCAATAACCATAGCAACACTTTGGTGCTGTATCTTACCTGGGTTTGCCGCAGATATAAAGTAACAGTAGAAAAAGGGCACAGAAATACTCCCTAAGGAGAAGAGAAACGTTCTGCCTGACCTTTGGCAGTTCACTCTCTCCAGCTCATTCTTAGCAATGGCTGCCTTGGTAAATCTTGAGCTGCTCTTTTAAAGAGCTACCTGTGGAAGATATTGGGGACAGGAAAGCAGAGGCAGCAATGAAGCTAATTAAACACAATGAGGGCAAAATTTGACTCAAGGTGACTATTTTTACACTCAGAAGAAGATGAGCAGATAAGAGAATGTAATGTTGCATCTGCCATAACATGTGTGATTTAATGTCTGAAAAACTTCTAAAAAGTGATTCAAGAAAATACAGTTTAGGAAGCCTTAGTTGCCAAAGATGGAGACTCTTGGCTTTTATATGGATCTCACCCTGTTTTGACATGGTAACCCTTGGATAGTGAAAGCAGGGGGGATGAGAAATCTCTTTTCTCTGTCAATCCACTGTTCCTCTGAGCTGCAATGCAGGGTGCTAATTTTAGGCTGCCATTTGAAGCAGCTAGTGAGTAAGTATGTCAGCACTAATGTTTTCTTCTATTTGTTAGAATTGCATATATATAGTAAGTTACCTGTAAACTCTGCCGTTGTTGGAATAATATTAGAAACAATGGCACTGAAATGAATATAAATTTTCTCACATTAAACTAAGTGTACCTGAGAAATACACTGAGGGAAAACATTCTGATTTTTGATGAAAAATGAATGAGTTTTTTTTCTCTTATACTATTTCTTCAGTGATGACTTTCTTCCAGGGGCTCTAACAGTAATGGATAGCCACACTTTTAAATAGTGTTTCTCATTGCAGTTGACCAAGAGGTTACTAACATGGTGGCATTTGGAGCCTTCGTAATTTAATCATGTATGAATTTTACATTAATGATTGTATTTTCATTCTGAGTTGTCTCCTCCAGCTGGGTTGGTTAGAGGTTTTTTTATGGTGGTCAGAACTAGTTCCTCTCAAGTCACAGATGTACTTACATTTATTTTCCTCATGTTTCAGGTTCAGAAGCTGCTGTTTTAACAGCAATGATCTCTCGCTCCCCATTCTGTACTACATCTTGTGGTTTGTCATTTATGTAACATGAAATGCTTTAAGTTGTACACAGGTATTAGCTGTCCCGTTTTAACAGCAGTGTTTATCTGAATGACTTAGGTTGGGATAATAGAGTTGTAACAAAATCTAATTCTCCTTACTAAGAAGTTAAAATGCTGTCTATACAATAATCTCATATAAATTTTTGTATACTGTATATTTTGGGTTGTATGGTTTCTCCTCCCTTCCCTCTAGAACTCAGTCTAGCCTTTTTTTGTTTCCTTTTCCCCCCTCCCCTTTCTGCAGGATAGAAAGCTAATACTAAAAATCTATAAATGAAAATAAATTGGAGTACTGCCTGTCTCTTTCAGGGAGGAGGTGGATCACCAACTGGAGCTGTAGATGTGGCTTCCCTGTATTTTCAGATATAAAAATAGTTCTTGTAGCCAACTGTAAGTTGCATTTGTAGAGGAGTTTGTTCCCTTTTCTTGACATTGGTTCTCTAATCACTGACAAGTCTGCTTCTATATGAAGTTGACTGTACAGCTCTTCTTAGTTCTGGCAAAAAATAAGTATCCTTAGAGTTCACATTTTTGTGAACTGCAGATTTTTCAGTTAATTTCTGTTGGCCTTGGAGAATCCACGTTTTGTGTCTTCAGTTATATTGTAGGCAGAGCAGCAAGGCCCCCTGAGTGGGTCCAGGAAGTAACTAACAGAAACCTCTCATGTTTGTATTATTTTATCCAGTTGTAAATGTGAAATCACTTGGGATAGTTTCTCTCTTGGAAAAAAATAAGAGAAATAGACTCCTGTGTGTAGAAAAAACTGGGGGGCTTATGTGCAGACAGAGCAAATAAATAGTAGTGAAAGTACATAATTTGATATGCAGGAGTTGAAGCAACTCAAGTTACCTGGTGTGTAGACATAAGTTGTAGACATGCATAAGGAGAACACTAAGGAAGCTATTTCCAAAATTTTACTTTAACTTTACATTACATTTTACACTTTTTGCAACTTAGATGTAAAGGGAAGTCATTTTACATGTTTGGAAATTTTGACATGCATATTATTGCATTCTTGTAATAGCATTTTCATTGTCTGACAGTTCTGTGTGTATAGTAAAGTAGAAGTATTGTCATAGAAAATGTGACTCACTCATATTTGATTGAATCCAGTTTGTCTTGTTAAACCGGTATGCTACATTATCTTATAAAATATGCAGGTACGTTCACTATGAGAGTTTCAATTACAATTGTAATTTCTAGTTCCTGTTAAAGATAATGACCTTGTAACACCCTCTGGTGCTACCTCCAGTTTTGAAGGCATACATTTCCCTTCCCCTATCTCAATCACCTGTAACAGAGATTTGTAACCAATTCTTGTTAAACAGAAGTACACGACAATGGCTTCTTTAAAGTACTGGAAACTGTGGCTTGCTTGCTTTGAAATGAATCACCTTCACATACTAAAAAATAACCATCCCACATGTGACAGTGATTGTATTCCAATTATAGAGTTGTCTTGAGCTTTTTTGTGATGGAGCAGTGGAATGCTCAGGCAGGAAGCTGTTAAACTGCTCTGGTACTGTGATTATTCCTCACCTTCATTTGCACCCATACCCTCAGGCAAAATCTGATTATTGAAATAGTTTTCAGAAATTTAGAGTGTTGGCATGCTTTTTGTACAATTCACAGAATGGGTCAGGGTGGAAGGGACACAGTGGGTCGTCTGGTCCAACTTCCTGCTGAAGCATGATTGTCCCAGAGCACATGGCACAGGATTGTGTCCAGATGGTTCTTGAATGTCTCCAGTGAGGGAGACTCCACAACCTCTCTGGGCAATCTGTTCCAGTGCTCAGTCTCCCATTTCTTCTTCATGCTCAAGTGGAACTTCCTGTGCGTCAGTTTCTGCTCATGGCCTCTTGGCCTATTGTTTGGCGCCACCCAGAAGAGCCTGGCTCCATCCTCTCGGCACCCTCCCCTCAGATCCTTAAGAGATATTGATGAGGGCCCTTCTCAGTTGTTCTGCAGTGAACAGGCCCAGCTCCCTCAGCCTTTCCTCCAGTCCCTTAATTGCCCTCTGCTGGACCAGCTTCAAGAGCTCCATGTTCCTCTTGGACTGAGGAGACTAGAACTGGACACAGGACTCCTGTGTGGCCTCAGCAGGGCTGAGCAGAGGAACAGCATCACCTCCCTTGACCTGTTGGCTACTTTTTTCCTAATGCACCCCAGGATACCCTTGGCTTGCTTGGCCACAGGGGCACACTACTGGCTCACAGGCAGGTTGTTGTCCACCAGGACCCCCAGTTCTCTGCAGAACTGCTTTCTAGCAGTTTTTCCCCCAACCTGTCCTGGTACCCAGAGTTATTCTTCCCCAGGACCCTGCACTACCCTTTTTAAAAATTTATCTTGTTTCGTGAGATAGCCGTGTGATCTAGTGGTTTGACATTGACTATATAAAGAATGTTTTAACTTGATAGTGGTGACAATTTTGTCAGCCCTCCTGTGAGCCTTTCTGCTTGCTTGCACACCTGCAGTAGCATGTGGCACTCATGTGTTGCACAGTCCTCTTCAGCACAGCAGGGGACTTATTGCAGTAGAAAGTTTCCTTCCTGATTTTAATTTTTTTCTGTTCACTGAGCACTTATTTTAAAGTGGAATTATGTGCACTCGTAATTGAAAATGATAAGCTAAAAAGCCTTGGCCAGTAATATGCTTCAACTCCTCCTCCAGATAAAAAAGGCTAGAAGAGAAACCTGTTCCCTCTGTTTGCAAACAAAAATAGAGAGTGCTTTTTCCCAAAAAAGGAAGGATAAAGCCCTCTTTAATCTTTGTAGCCTGATCCTGGGATGTCCAGAGGACAGCAGAGAAACAGGGACCCTTTCTTCTCTTTCTGGCGTTGCTGTCATTGCTGCTTGGAAAACTGTCTGAAATTTCTCATCTATGTTTCAAGGAGGAGCCTTTAGGGAGTGAAATCAGCTCAAGACAAGGATATACGGAAGTGAATTGATTGCCATTTACATGTGCAGGCGTGAGTAACAAAATCAGAAACCTGAGAGACCTCCATTGAATAAATGTATATAGGATTTTCAGTGGCTGAAATTTGAAACTAAGCACACTTTTCATTAAAAAAAAACCCTATTCTTTAAGTACTGAGAGTGACAATGTGTTTTCACTCCCCTTATCCCATCACTGCTCAAGTCTAAATTATGTGTCTTTCTAAAAGAACTTTCTGTACTTTAGACATGATTTTTTTTTTTTGAGCTGAATCAGGAGTTGATAAACAGAAATCCTGTGCCTGCATTGTGCATTAGCAATGCAGCCCCTAGTCCACTTCGGCTGTGAATAACTTTAAAGGAAAGGAAATAGGAAATCAGAAAAGAGCAAAAAACAAACTGCTCTGCTCTTCATGGTGGTAACTCAGTTTTTCTGCTAGTGGTTTAGGTTTATTTCCTGCTGAAAGCAAGGAGTGTCCAGTGGGTGTGCCTTGGCTTTGTGCAGTTTGTGAGCAGGCAAAGCCCATCTCTTTTGTAGGAGCTGAGTTGTGAAGGGGCGGCAGTGGAACTGGGAGTGGAGGTCCTGGGTGCTGGTTTCCTCTGGAAGGAGGTGAGATGACAGAAGCAGCTGAGGAACAAATGTGTTCCCAGAACAGCATTGCTGCTGCCTCCTTGTCAGCTGCTTCTGGAGGTTGTCTCCCATATTGTTTTCATGTGTTTATCCACAGGAACATGTTCGTTTAACATAAGTTTGGTTTTCCTTTAAAATCTAGCCCATCTCCACTTTTGCTTTTCCTGGATAATTTCTTTAAGAAGGGTGTTTAAGTTGTTTAAGGTGTACTATAGAAAAGAGGGCCTTCCTTCCAAACTGGAAGAAATGCCCTGGACCACAATGCTAAGGCAATGATTTACTGAGAAGAAAACTTAGATGTAAAATATCATGGGTGTAGCAGCTGCTTCAGTTAGCTGCTAATGTGCACACTTGCCCTAAGTATCATAAATATTACTGTATCATAAATACAGCACAGTGAATGCAGTTCTGTGATTGCTGCAGAATAGGCTTTTAGCCCTTCATCTTTCTTTCTGGAGAAAACCAGTTGATTTTTAGGGTGACTGTATGTTCACTTACTCTTTTTATGTGTCTGTCAGAGACTGTTACCCAAAGAACTTCAGTTTAGTGTAATGTCTCAGTATGCCTGAGGCTTTGTTTCCATGCAGGTAACTAAGGCAGCTGTAAGAATGGAGAGGTATGTTCATTCCTTGAGCCATTTGGCTGAGCCACCATGACTCTTCTGGTGTTTTCTGCCATTGCTCTGTGCTGTCTGTGTCTTTTAAACCACACTTCAAGAGCATAAGACTTCTCATTGCAGCTTTGGCTGTCCTGAACTTCCCTTCATCTGATCAGACTTCCTTTCTTTATTCACTGCTTCAGCATGGCTTTTGTCTCTGAGTGGATTTCAAGGTGTATTTCTTACAGCTGAAGGTCATTATTTTAGATGGTACAGTTACATAGGTATTTTTAGGTACTTAAATTAGTTTTAGCATCTCAGTATAATTTTTGTTTTGGCTTTTGCCCCTTAGAGGTAAAATAGATCATTTGTCCGTCAAGAGCATGCATTAATATGAGGAAAGAGTTTTCCTGGAACAACGTAGTTGGCCAAGAGATCAAATAAAGTTTTTTAGCCAGGGCAGAGAGATGTCTCAGTGCCTTACCTTAGTTTTACTGTATAGCTTTGGATTCTCTGGAAAATACCAAATATGTCACTTCTCCTATTTAATTTATGAATCATTTGGTAAAGATACTGACATTCCACTCTCAGGCTGATGGTTTTTCTTGTGGTGGAATGTTTTCTCAGTCAACTTTTATTAGGTCTTTAAAAACACACTAGACTCCTCTTCCCTACCCCTGTTTCCCCCACAGTAACGATCTGTTTCTGTAGTGATTTTGAATCTACCCGTAGTGTAGTGTTTCAGTAGTGTTTCCCTCAGTTGTCCATTCCCTACATAGCCTTTTTGTCTTGGTTTTTTTTTCTCATAGAACAGTAGGAGTCAGTAAGTCTGTAATACTCACAAAAGGGAAGATCATCTGCCTTTTAGGAGTTAACCTGGAATTTAATCTCAGTGTAGTTGTTTGATGTTACCTTGGGGACCAAAGAGATTTAATCCTTCATTTGAAGGCCAATTAATTTCTTAGCTGTGCGGTGTGGCATTTAATTTTGTGTGTTTGCATTTGAGATTGCTTTCATACTTGGATATTAGGTGTGTTCTACCAAATTATATTGATTAAATATCAGTTTCTTGGAAAGCCTCTTCATGTTTTTTGTGATGACTAAGGAATGATCAGAGAATTACCAGTTTCAGGTATGGAAAACTAAAGGTGTAGGAACGTGTCATTTAATCATTTACAAAATACTTGCTAGTTTGATGAAGGTTTGTTCAATCAGAGCCAGGCCATATAAACAGCTTTGTGTATGGGGTTTGTCAGCTACTGAGATCCACAGACCGGCTGACTTGAGCTGAGATGACCCTTTTAATAACTGATGAGTCTTTATTTCATCCTCCATGGTGGTCTAGAACCTTGAGGTTGATAGGCCTGATTCCTGAACCCTTCTCCGTGTTTACTGATTGTCACCTGTGATTCAGAGTCTCCACAGTGTGTGTGCATGTAGGCAAACATCTCAAGAAAGGAGAAAGGAGTCCTGTAAGTGCTCTTTGAAAATTGTTGTCTATATATAGATTCCTAACCCATCTTTTACGCTCTTCCTCAGTGCCTCACAAAGCAACCTAGACTATTTGGCTGAAAGGAACTTTGGAGGAATAGGCTATTCCACCCCTTTTCTAGCCTGTGGGCAATATGCCTAGGAGCAAGAGCTTACCCCAGAGCTTTCTTGACACCTCAGAAGTAAAGTTTTCTGATTTGAATAGTGCTTCCATATAGGTACACAGATAATACATTTGAGAGTGCAAGTCAAGTACAGTTATACCCCCGCATTTGCAAGAAATGGGTCATGTCAAAGGTCTCGCGAAATGCCATACTTGCAAATACGTGCAGGTCATTAATATGCACGCAGGCCATGACCTTCGCTCCACCCCCAGCCAATCAGGAGTGCTGGGGAGCCTCTTCGACTCCTCCCCACGGGCTCTCACAGCACAGGGGAGGAAAGGGAAGCATTTCTGTGCTTCCCTGGGGCGACCCCCTCAACAATCCCTAGATTTCTCTTTGGCCGCACTGCTACTTCCGCAGCTGCTGACTGTATGTCCTCGCAGGCCAAACTCCGCACCGCTGCTCCCGTCCCCTCCCCAGCCCCAGTGGAGTGAGCATGTTCCACTGGCCACCATGGCCAGCCCCACTTTCCTGGGGCACTTCCCTTCCCTGCCTGTAGCCAGTTACTGTAAACAGTAACACGTGCCCGGGGTGGGGGTCAGTTCCCCAGCTGTGCTTAGAGTAACAGGGCATGGTGTGACTCCTGGCCCTCCCCATGGGGCTGGGCCGGCGCCACCCCACAGGGAGCTCTGGCACCGCCCCTCAGCGGAGAAGAGGCACTGAGCATGCGGCAGCCGGATAAACTCGCAAATCCTTGAATCAAAACTGCGATAAATTCTCCTCGCAAATGGGCAGGGTCGTAATGCAGAGGTTGCAGTGCACCGGGGATTCACTGTGATACATTTTCACATGCTGTACAGCATTTACTGTGTATCAGCAGTTGTCTGCAAGTTTGATGATTCTCTTGACAGTCATTTATTAGTAGTGTACCCAGTGTTAATATTACTGCTTTTTCCTTGTTTTGCAGCAGATTTTTAGGTTTCTTTGCCACCTACTCCTGTACCATATTTCACATGAAATACCACACAGAAGAGGAAAACTTTACTCAGCCTTTTGGCAATCATGTTACTTCTGGGCTTTCATTTGCTAGTGTTCAGCACAACGCATATTGCGGAAGTATAGGCAAATTAATATTATGCAAAGTATTCTTTTCTAGGTACTCTAAGGTACATTAGAAGCAAGCATGCTTTTCCATGTGGTTGGGCCCCAGTATACGTATTTTCATTTAGCAAAGCTACTGAACTCCGACTAATGCCATGTATGGTTATTTCTCTTTACATAAACTCATGCCACGTGAATATCATAGGAAGAAAGCAGACTGGTATAAGCTACCAGAAATTTCTTTGTAATTTGCTGAGAGTAACACTGTGCATTACCTACCCAAGAACGGGTAGAGCTCAACAATATTGCTCCCCTGGGCAGTAGTGTTCTGCATCAGTTTCATCCTGTAAAATAAAAAAAACCCCCAATTGTCAATATAGAAGCTGTCCACATAATCTGACTCTCAGTGTCAGTTCCTAGATACCCAGTGACTCTTATGAATCTTCTGAATGGTGAGTTTTTTCTCCCCAGGGGCTTAATCTTAATTTCCATATCCTGGGGATTGTCAATTTAGACAGGTGTTATGATAGTAGCATAATTTTCAAGTCTTCAAGGTTTGATAGTGTCTGTGAAATCTGACTGTCAGATAACTTCATTGGAGGAAAAACTGAAGTGAGAGTTCAGTTTTCCTAAGTAGTACATATATCAAAGTTGAAACAAGAGGAGAGAATATTTAGTGAAGAATAAATGGATGTGGAGGAGCTGTACTTTTTTTCTGTAATTCAACATTTTTGCAGATAAAAATTTGGCTTTTAGTGGAAGTGTTACTAAATTTTCTGTACTGCAAATGTTTTGAGATACATGTAAATGTTATAGTCTAATAGCAGTTAATTTCTATGAGGCATCTCTTCTTTGATACGCTGCTTCATGATAAAAATAATGTACTAGCTTCTGTAGGATTTGAGTCTTTCTTTTACAAAGCTCAGTTTCTCCCTCTGCTGAGCAAGACAGGCCTTCTTGGCTTTATTTGCCTTCCTTCCTCTTCTCCTCTTTCTTCCTCCTACACTTTAGATGTGTGGGTTTTGATACATGTGCAGTTTTTTCTTTCTGTCAGCAAGTCTCTATATTAAGTGCCTGGAGTCGACTGCACTTAACTAGCCAATTCTTTTGCAAAGTGCAGTGTTAAAACCAAGGAGCTGAGCAGGATGCTAAGCTATTCATCCAACTTACTAGCAGATGACCTTCATACATTGATGCAGTAGTTACAGGCATGTGTCCTCTACATTCTTTCGCTGAGGTTTCCACCCCCACAACAGCACAACAAGATTATGCTGAGAAAGTAGGTCTACAGGGAGATGCCAGACTGTTCCCCGGCAGATGTTTGTTTCCTTCGCTCATCTTCACTGTGAATGAGTTAAGCTCTGACAGGGAAGCTCAGCAGGTTGCTGGTCACACTAGTAGTGATTATGTGGCTGGGCAGTTCATGATTTGCTTTTAGGAAAGCCACTAATCTGAGTATGATAAAATAAGTATTTGCAAAACCTTAATCCTTGACTTCCGAGTTCCGGTTTTAAATGTGCTAATTAATCCATGGCTTTAGGTAATTAATAGTGCACATAGACCATACTCATAGTGTCAGTGTAAAATAATTATCATGTGAGATTTTTTCCTAACACAGTTGTAACAAATGGTTTAATTTCCCTGAGAAGAAACACTCCTATTAGTATGCATTGTTATCACATTGCTGGAAAACTGATCAGTTCTTCCAGGTGCTTGCTGTATGTAAGAGTTGTGTAGCTGGAAACAAGACTTTTCACCTGCTCCTAAATCCAACAAGTTAAGTGCTGACTGCAAACTCATAGCGTATCAGCAGGAGACCAAAGACTTCAAGAAGAAAGTATGTGGTTGTTGCTCATTTCTTCAGCAATTTCTTCTCTGCTTTTGTCTTTATACAATGTAGCCAAGCATTGCCAATGATCCTTGGTCCAGCTGGAATGTTGGGAATAACGGAAATGCTGTTGACAACTGGGCTATGAAACCTGAAAGTGCAGCTGGCCAGAGAAACAATGCTTCAAATAACTGGGAGGCAGCAGCAGCATTTGGTCATCCGCAGGCATATCAAGGACCAGGTGTGCTAACAATGCTCTTATTTTTAGAATAAATTAGTGTAGGTAGACAGTAGAGGTAAGAATTATTTAGTCTTTCAAAACTACAGAATATGACTTATATAAAAACCCAAACAAAACCAGTTTCCTAGAAGTGCATTGCCACATGGGTAATCTGGACTAAAAGAATAGTGGTTTTGAAAATCAAATTTTTTTAAAAAACATCAGATCCACATTAACAGACAAATCAAAGTTGTATGGAAATCTGGCAAACCAAAGTCTTGTGCGTGCATGATCTATTCACAGGCATGTTGTCCAGCTTGCATAACCATGACTTAGAAACACCCTTGAATTTTGGCCCTCAGGCCTGTGAAGAATTAGTCTCTTAAATCCTTAATTTTAAGATGTGACTAGCCTTTCAGGAGGCTTCTCTATGTTTTTTTTGTAGTAAAAGCCTAAATTAAGAGGAGAGCCCATAAGCAGGGAATGTCAGCCTGGAGCCTGAATATGGGACACTTGAATTCATCTTAACACACCATCATCTCTTCTTTCCTGTTTATTTTCTTCTCCCTCTCCCTCAATGGAGTTCTAGTGCAGTGCTTTGCAGGCTGTATTTGGGGGGGCATAGTGCTAATTGAGGAGGAATCATAAAATAGAAGGCAGAACTAGATCTTAATGTATTTACCTAGTTGATTATTTGTATGAGTCCTGAAGTACCTGCTTCTTCTCTTGAAGAGAAATTGTTTAACTTTATTCTTTCCCTATAACCTTGTCCCCTCCTGTACTTCAGCAGCTGCTGATGACGATGATTGGGATGATGACTGGGATGATCCAAAATCAGCTTCACCGTCTTACCTTGGTTACAAGGAGACAGAGGCATCAGAGGCTGGGGGGGTCCAGCGTGGAAATTCTCGTGCAGCTGCTATGAAGTTACCACTTAACAAGTAATTGAAATGCAGAGGAAATGTGTATATATATTGAAGAGAATTGGACTTTATCAAGATGTGTAAATGTGTGACCATTTAAACTTCTTTAAATATGCAATATAAATATATTTCAGTTTGGGGGGTAGAAGAGAAGATGGATTTGTAGTTCAGTGTACTCCATGAGCCATCAGAGGACATAGATCCATGAAAGCATGACCGTACATGATAAAGATGTATAATTTTTCAAGGTGTTAAACAGGCAAATGATCCTTTCACAATGTATGAACTTATGGACCTACTAGTCTTTAAAATTTAACTGTCTTTGACAGTTCTTCTCTTAATGAAAGTGAAAGGTGATGGAAGGCTTGTCCATACAGTAAAGACTGATTAGAGGTGCTGTCCCAAAGTTCTGAGCCATTTGAGTTTCCACAGGGGACAAGTTCTGATCTCCTGTGTTTGTGCATCATCCAAGTTGATTCTTCAGCCATAGAAAGTATTAGATAAAAATCTTATAGCAGCATCAAGCTTTGTTGGGGTTATATTAGCATTATCTCATGTTACAACCTAATACGTTTATTCTGAAACTACTGTTACCCTGAGAGCTACTGTGTAGTAATCTCTTAAGTGGATAAAGGCAGAGTGGAAAAAGATTGTAGAGTAGTGGTTCCTTGGGTATGTAACTAATATTGACTGTCTCTGCATGATTAGTTGCTCATTTTGGTCATTACCGGGGTTTGTCCAGTGTTGCAAGAGTACCTCTGCATCATTGTGGCATCTACTTATTGTAAACCCACTAAAATGCCTTATTTAAGATGGTTATTTGTCTATGAAGTAAGTCCTACTTTACTCCTAATGTTTCTGCATGCAGGCAGTATGTTGCAATACTTCAAGGGCTAATTATCTTCCCAATTAGAAAGAGACCACTATTTGCTTTTTATAAAGCTTTTTATAAGACTTTAAGGACATTACAGTGATTTTTGTGCAGCCTTCTAATTGGTGGATAAATTATTTAAGATAACTGATGTTTAGAAGGACTTGATAAATTTGCTGTTTGTTGTTCTTTCCGAGGATTTACTTACCATAATATGAAATCTTAGGTGCATGAGGATCTGTGTGTGTATATTTCCAGAGAGAGTGGGTTGCGGGGGAATGACAGATGTTACTTTGTGTTCTCCTATTATGTTTGCTCTAATGGACTGTGGAGCACAAATAGCCACTTTGCTCTGGCAGAAAGGGCCTGTATTCAACACACACACAAAAGAAAAAGCTGAATGTCAGGAGCTAAAACTTTCCTGCTTTTTTTCCGGGCATATTTTTGGTTGTTAAAGTAATTCACATCAATTTTTTCTGTACTTGAGAAATACTTAAGGGTTTTTTTCCCATAATGGCTGATAATTCTGCATATGTCAAAAGAAAGATAATTTGGAATAAATTCACCACTTTATTTTTTTTGTTAGATTTCCTGGATTTGCAAAACCTGGAATGGAACAGTATCTGTTGGCAAAGCAGCTAGCAAAACCCAAAGAGAAAATTCCCATAATTGTAAGTTGGGGACATTTGTGTAATATTTCTGTGAGGATTGTGTGCTTTGTTTTGGGGTTGTTGTTTTGTTTGTTTGTTTGGGTTTTTAAATCCTCCTCAAATTTCCCTTTTTTTCCAACGGAACTTTTAGCCTCAGGGTTGGTATATATATTTGGGTCAGAAGAAAATGACCCAAATGAACACGTAATTAGAAATAGAACTGTGATAATAAAACTGATAAGTGTGATAATGATGATGATGATGATTGTTTTTTTCAGGACTTTTTTCTCGTGCTCAGTCTGCATTGAGATAATGAAAATCAGCCCTTTGGGGTTTGGCAGGCAGAGCAAATACATTCCACCGCCTATTAGTGATCTAGATTGTTATATGTAGTAGCTATGGTTGTAAAGGTTTGCAGTGTTCAGTCTTGGTGGCCAGGTTGTTTTCTGATCAAAAACCCCAAACTCTTCTGCATATATCTTGTTTTAGTGAAATGTGGCTGAAGTAGTCCTGGAATTCATGACTCCTTTGATATTTGGGAAAAATTGTAAAATACACTCAGCTGTGGTCAATCATCCCTGGCTGCAAGAAACCCCTCGATTTCTAGACTCAGGCTCTCACTGAAACCAGGAAACTCTGAAGGGGAGAAAGATGTTTATCTGGTTTTGAGCTGGTACAACATAATGTATTTAAAGATAAAATTTGCAATTTCTTACAGATTGGTGATTATGGCCCAATGTGGGTATATCCTACCTCTACATTTGACTGTGTGGTGGCAGATCCCAAAAAAGGTTCTAAAATGTATGGTCTCAAGAGCTACATTGAATATCAGCTGACCTGCACTGTAAGTGTGTCTGAAATGGATCTTTTGTCTTGCAAATATTTGTCACTTGTTCATCTAAGTAATACAGTTTATGTGACTTAGTAAGAGCATTGTAAGAATAAGTAGTAGTTTTCATACTTTCTTTTCCCAAGGAGTAGTGCTTTGTTCTAGCATTTAAAAATCCACTTGAGTACAGTGGTGAGTGTCCCTATCTCTCATGCAGGAGACCAGGGGTTCGATTCCCGCCAGGGAGGCAGTGGTGTCATTTAAGAGTTGGACTCGATGATCCTTGTGGGTACCTTCCAACTCAGAATATTCTGTGATTCAAGTTCTGTAATAAGGCTGTAAATCATAGATTTTATTTACACTCTATGTAGTCACCATTCTGGTCACATGTCATGTCACTATCTGTAGCTGCCTGTCAAAGTTCAGAGTTGTGTTTCTCTTACAGAACACTAATCGGTCTGTCAACCACAGATACAAGCACTTTGACTGGTTGTATGAGCGGCTCCTGGTTAAATTTGGATTAGCCATTCCAATCCCTTCTCTTCCAGACAAGCAAGTAACAGGTAACTATTCCTGGTTGTAATTCATGGAATGGGAAATAAGACAACTTTTTTAGAAGATTCAGTTATTTCTTACTGTTTGTTTTTCCTATTATTTTTAAAGATGGTATCCCCCAAACCCCAACCTTTCACCATTCAAAATTTAGGATGAGTTATGTCCAATTGATAATGAAAGATCAGTACTAAGAGAATAATTTCAGAACTCAGGTTTAATTACTTAGTCCAGTGATTTTAAAAAATGACAACTAAAAGCAAACCAAAACACCCCCCCCCCTTAGTTACTATGTAATATTTATTATTGGAGAGAAGAGATAACTACTGATGCTCTGTATTTGCTGATTGTCTGGATGAATGTTTTTTAGTGTTTTTTCTGAGGGATTTTTTTGTTGTTGTTGTCCTGTTTGGGTTTTTGCTTTTGCATTTATTTGTAGGTATGTTACACTGTAAGAGCTTTGAAGCAAAGCTCCCAGAGGAAAGGGAGCATCCTCTGACAAACTGGGGTTTTTGCTCACAAGTGAAGTGTTGCAGCTGTTTCTCCTCTTGCTTGATTTCACACTTGATTTAGAAAGCATTTGATTTGTGTACCATACTGATCTGGTTCGATGTCAGTTCAGCTTGACCAAAGTCACTGAAGCTTGTTGGAAGTCCTTTGTCCAACTTCAAGAAAAGTGGGATTGGACCCTATAAATGGTCCAATAATTTCAGTAGAATATGGCAAATGCCTGTAGTTTTCAGTAGTCTCTGGCTTCCTTTCTACAAGGCTATGCTAGAGTTTATGTGAAGAAAGAATGGACACCTGTATAGGATGAAAATGCATTACTTTTGCCTCTTTCCACCTGTATGTTTTCTGGTAAGATTTTTTATACAGCCTTTAAGACAACCAGCCAAAAACACATACAAGTGCCGGCATGTTGCCAACCACGTGGCTGTGGGCATCGCTGAAAATGCAGCAGCTCTGCTGTGTCTGAAGAAAGCTAAGCATTGATGAAGTTGCTGGGATAAATGCCGAGGAAGCTGAAAAGTGAGGAAGTGACTTCTTCCCCTTAGCCTCGTGTTTAGAATTGACCAGCATTTTTGTTGAAACATGTGCATGTGGACTAAAAGGAGACCAGAAGACCTGATGGGGTCTCTAGATTTCATACCTTAAATGGCTCAAGAGTTTGGCATCATGGTTAAATCTTGCCTGTGAACTTCTGTCTTTTGGAGTCTGGGAGAGAGAAACTTGTCTTGTGCTAAAACTGAAAAAAACTAAAAGCATGCCTTTTTTCCTGAAACATTACAGGGAAACTCTGGGGAAAATAATGCTTATCTTTCATTGTGTTTAGGAAGCTTCTTTCTGAGGATTGTCTAGAAAAATATTTTTGTCTGTTGGTCTTGACAAAATAAGATTCTTTACAGACTGACTTTGCTTGGGTCCTGCTTTTGTTGGTGATGATATCTTTAATGTACAGCATATAATTTCCAAGTATTGCTGTTCTGTTGCTTTACATTCTGTGCAGGTATGCAGGGGATACTTCCATATAGGTTAAAGATGAAACAAAGGGTTGCTGAAGAGTATATAATGTCGCTTCCACAGTTGTTGGGGGTCTGGTTGGTTGGTTTAGGGGGTTTTGGCTGTTTTTCGGGAAAAGTACCCATGGCCAAACTTCATTTTTCAATAGTTGTGTTCTTTACCTGCCAGCATCTCTAGTTTCCATATTTGCAATAAAAATTAAAATAAATAAATAAATAAATAAAACCCCAAACCACAAAAAAAATCAACTTGTAGAACTGCTGCCATAGTAACTGTACAGTAGAATTATATTGAAAGAGTACATGCGTTCAAGGCTTGTCATCTGTGCTGCTATGGAAATTACAAGAGTTGCATGCTGGAGGAACCTCTCATTCCTTTCAAACGCATCCTATTCACTGTATGCTCTAGAATTCGGATGTCATTATTTTTTTTTAAATTAGAAAGGATTCTCTCAAGAAGACACAGTTTGTGTTAAACTAAAAAATTTTAAGTCAGTACTGCATCATCACTGCGTATTCTTAAGAGCCTTTTAGTTTTGTGTTAAAAATTGCTTTACCCAAAAAATCAGTTATACTCCTACATGTATATACACTATTCTAACCGGTTTATGCATATGATTTATTTAGACTTTTTGATTTTTTTTTCCCCCAATTTACTTATATGGAAATATATTTATAAAAGGTGCTGCTTTTTAAATCTGTGATTTGATTTGATTTGAGCCAGCTGATTTCATATTTCTGGGGGCAATTTCAGTGCTTTGATAGCACTGATAGGTTGTAAAGTAAGTAGTTCCTTTTTCTACAATGTTTGAGCCTTACATTGATCATGAGTTTATTAGACTGTATCAGAAAAATAGCTGCATTCTGAGCTTGTGGCTAGCTTCTGTCTTGGGTCATCTGAGTACCTAATTTTTCCATCCTGAAGTGGTTTTGTTTCCCAAAAAATGTGTTAGAATTGTGAGTGGTTATTACGGTTTTTAAAAATATTTTGTGGCAGTCTTAAAAAGGAGGACTCTTGGTCAGTTATCAATATACTCCAATGTAAGGTTCTTCTGATTTGTCAGCGTATTTCCTAATGGATAATAGCTTACCAGTTGAATTACAGATTCTGTTCCAATTTAAATTAAATTTTAAAAAACGTGTTGAGAGTGCTAAAGTAGAAATGTAACACATTGCTCAATATATAACAGGGCGCTTTGAAGAAGAATTTATCAAAATGCGTATGGAGAGACTGCAAGCTTGGATGACGAGAATGTGTCGCCATCCTGTTGTCTCAGAAAGTGAAGTTTTCCAGCAATTCCTCAATTTCCGAGATGAGAAGGTAGGAAATAAAGTTCTTGCGTAGATTGAGGAATTGCTGTTCCCCCAAAATCCTCCTTCAAAACCAACAGTTCAGCTCTTTTGGGCTGTAGTGACTGGCTGGAAACTGCTGGGTTTCCTACCTCAGCTGATTGATCAAAACAAGGCATAAAGTTGCTCATGTGAAATGCTATACATAGTTCCAACAGAGCTGTGCTCTTCCAAGTAGCTTTGTTGCCAGTCTCTCAAGGGACAGACTGTGTCCTCCATCAGAATAGGAACATACATAAATACTCTTTTGGCTGTTGCCCTGCTCTCTCTTCCGTGCTTACTAGTCACCCTGATCCTCTGAGTGATGCTGCTTTGATAACAAAAGTTACTTTGTAGCAGATCTAAGCAGTGTCTGGTCCTGTAGGATGTTTTAAAATAACCCCCATTCCTCAAAACCACTATTTTTCACTGAAGCGGGTTGCAGAAACATTATACTGCAGTCTTACTTGATATAACCAGCCATTTTTTATTACATACACATATTTTGTTATGCTTTAAGAAGTTTTAATACCTTCATTACATAATAAGTAAAAAGCTTCAGTATGTAATGATTCATGACTGAGCTCCAGCTCTCTTACTAACGAGGAAATGAACAGGAAAACCCTGCAGCTTTATCCTCATAATAATTATACATAAATACACATAGATCTTGCTGAAAGAGTAAATTATCCAGGGTGATCTCAGAAACCTCCAAGGTTCAAGTTCTGTGTAACTAAGGTCAGAGCTGACCAACTTTTAAGTTGGAGATTGGACTACAAACCTCCTGAAGTCACTTCCAACTGGAATTATTTTGTGATTCTGTAAGCAGAGGCTTAACATAGTAAGTAGTAGTCCTAGTGAAGTGCTGTTTGGTTGGCTAGTGGAGAGTTATATAATTGTGCTAGCTAGTCAGCAGTTTGTTGTTTCTGACTAATGGACAGATATGAACAACAGATGTTGCAATACATAGAGAATTTTTAGCCTTTTTATCACTTCCCACTAAGAGCTCAGTATAACAATTGCATGATACTTTCATGATCTTCTTGAGCAGCTTCTGATATCAGACATCACATCTGCGCAGAAACAGCTGAATGTAATGGCTTTTACACTGTATTTCAGTAATACACAAGAAAAGTCTATTGACCTCAAAATCTAGAAAACAAAGTGCTCAATAGAGGACAGGGAGAGCTTTGAAACTGTAAGAAACTTTGGCTCCCCTGAAACTTTAATTTGAAAGGTTTTAATGTATGGATGGTCTGTCAGATAACAATTCTAAACATTTCATGCAGTGGTACATGTCCTTAAAGAAACATGAACAGTGGTAGTCAAACTTTTCTGCTTCTTTTTTTTTTTTTTCCTTCAGGAGTGGAAAACTGGAAAGCGGAAGGCAGAAAAAGATGAAACTGTAGGAGTCCTGATCTTTTCTACAATGGAACCAGAAGCTCCTGACATGGACATGGTAGAAATGTAAGGTGGTTTCTTTTTGCATCTGGGTATACAAGAGATACTGAACTCAACTCATACAGTAAGCATGCACATATGTCTATGGATTTGAAGAGATGTTCATCAAGAAAGAGCTGAAAAATTGTTTAAATACAAGCTTTTCATATCAGCTCCTCCAAAGCTTGGTGGAACATCTCTGACTTCAGTGGCTGAATACTGATCCTGAGACAATTTATGCAAAACTAGTTGATGGGATAGAGTACTGTCAGATCCTATGGAGTTACATTTTGTATTGCCATGGAAGTATATTTTGATCTCTAGTACTTCAGCAATTCCAAAATGTGCTAGTCTTACCAAGTAGTTTGGGTAACTGTAGGTGAACCAATAAGGAAAGCAGATTTCTGTAAAATAGTAGTACAGTCAACCCCCGACTTCCGCGGAGGTTTGGGTGTCCTCCTCTTCCGCACAGCTGCAATCCATGAAGATAAGCTGCTCGTGAATATGCAATTAAGCCCTGCTCATTGCCCCACCCCTCTCAGCCCTGGAGCAATGCACGGCCTTGCCAGGAACATCCCGTGCCCTGAGCCGGCTCAGGAGACCAAAGGAAATGGCTTCTGCCCATTCCCGTCCAGGGAGTCCCGAGAGTCCTGCCTTTTGCCGCTGCCACCGCCAAGCCCAGAAACCCCGCAGCAGCTGGCACTGCTGAGAGCCTCGAAGGTGGCGACCGGCCCCCAAGCTGAGCTGAGCAGGGATGAGTCTTCTGCCACTGTTTATTCGCAGGCATCTCCATGCCAGCGCTTATCAGGGCGGGGGTTGTGTTTGAAGTCCACTTAACTGTGTATAAACATGGCACATGGGCTGGGGCTGCCATGGCAGTGGGAGATGCTGCGCAGCCACCTGTGGAGGGAGCGCGGGCCCCTGGGGCTGCTACCACCATGGAGGGAGCACCCCCCCAGCACTCAGGGGCTGCAGGGGTGGGGCAACAAGACAGGGCTTCTTTACATATTCATGAGCTGTCTATCTGCGTGGCTTAGTCTGAGCATGCTCAAATGTGAATTACTGCAGGAAAGCGCACCATGATTTATTGAACTCACAAAGAGCTGGGGGATCACTGTATATGATACACAGTATGATTGTAATATCTGTCATCCATTGAAAGCTGTTAGAAATTAAAACTGACTTAAATTACCACATTTCATTTTAAATTGACTAAAACATTGTTTTGGGTATCCTTCTGTAAGTGCAAATAGATATATTTATTCTATATATGTATGTGTTATATATCATACAGTTTTTAATTTATAGTTCTCTTGGTGACTTTTGGGTTTCAAAAAGTGAAAGACTGGATTTACTATGCAGCCTTTATTTCACTCCTTTAGATACAGTAATTTTTACTATAAGACCTTTAGTATGCATGACATATTTTGCTTGCTGTTGTAGAACATAAAATCTTGGTTAATATTTTGTGTCTATGTGGCTAAACTAGATAGAAGTGTTTATAGTAGCAAAGCAGGTGTGTACCTACACCTGGAAATCCCAGCATGGACTTTCTCCAAGTAATGCAGTTCTTATTAAGATAGCTACAATAATTGTGTGGTAGGACACCCGTACTAGTTAAAAACAACATGGGCATTTTTAGGTCACTCCAAACATGAGGTTTTCAAACTTGACCACTTTTCTTAAGTGATGTGATTTGTTATCCCCATCAAAGCTGATGAGGTGAAGGAGGGGGAGGATTTTGTACAGAGGGTGCCGTAGAGAGGCTGTACTACACATACAGAACCCTGGCAGGGAGCGAGCAGCATAAGGTCTGCTAAACAGCGTGTCCTCAAACAGGGAGGGCAGGCAAGCATCCTGCAAGGTGTGCTCACCAGACGTTGTGGATTCCTGGCTGGGGCTGGCAGCCTCTAGTGGTTCTGATGACCTATTTCCAAGCAATTGCAGGAGTGGCTGTAACATCTCAGATGTCCCCATGTTCTAGTGCCTGGGAGTGCTCTTAAAAGTGCATGAGTGCAGTCTTGAAAGTTGTTACTTCTGTAATTGAACCAACCAGTTTGTTCAATAATTCTTAGGTTCTTCAGTGCAAAGATGCTCTTTACTGAAACAATTTTGCTAGTACTTTGGCAGTCCCGTCATCCTGGTTTTGATCAAAGCATAACCCTGTGCTGGTTCATGAGTTTTTTCTGTGATCATGATCCCATAAAGTATGAAGTACAGAAAATTAAAGGATGCTTTGCTACTAAGATAATGGGAGTAAAGCAAGAGTTTCTTGGAAAGCCCAGGTGCTGTTTCTTTGCAAATGTCATTGTGTAGGGTTTCCAGCTGAGGAAGGAAGTACTGATGGGGAGGTGGGAGCTCCAGGTGGCTGGACCACAGCTGGAGCCACTTTGCTGGCTCTGGAGAGTTGCTTATTATCACCTTGCTTCTATGGCTGAGAGCATTTGTAAGATCTGATGCTGTTTAAATAATTCTCATTGAAAATAATAAAATAAATGTTTAGTTTTCTTTTGTAGAGTTCACAGATCATTACTGTGTATGCAGAGCTATGATTATGGAAAACTTGGATGCCTGCATGAAAACATGCTTCAAGAGGAGTTAAAAGGCACATAATTCAGAATTCTATTTTGAGCATGACTTCATTTCTTCTGCTCCGTATAACACAACTCATTACAATCATACTGTCAATATAATCTGAAATGTTTAGGTAGTAAACATTTTTTTTTTTTGAAACTAAGTATAGTAAGAAAGATAGTCCAATACTAAGTCTCTGACAGAGGGGGAAAATATTAAATAAACAATACCTGTATCTGAAGAGAGGAATTGTGAGCTTAGTGAAATGGCAGAGATTTCAAGGAATTGATTTATTTAACTGGTATTTTTTAAAGATGTAGTTGACACTACTAAACATTTCAGTATTTTAAGGTTAACTTTATGCATCTGTTAAACTGGTTTTTGTTTCTGCTTTTTTTAAATGCCACAGAGAACAGAAATGTGACGCAGTGGGTAGGTTCACCAAAGCAATGGATGATGGAGTTAAAGAGCTGCTGACTGTGGGACAAGAGCACTGGAAGAGGTGTACAGGGCGTAAGTGTCCTTCTGAACTCAGCAATCATTTCTGTGCTGATTTTCTCTGTGGGCTTTTTTTGTTGTTTTTGATGTCTAGAATTCAAGTCACATCTTAGAAGTAAAGGAAATCTTAAATGACAGTAAGAATTGTGTAGCATTCTGACTGCTTTCAGTGTCTGAAAGTATGAATTATGCGAGTTTTTTGTTGGGTTGTTTGGTTGGTTTCTTTCTTTATCTCATAACCCAAGTATCTGGTCCCTGCCCATAGCTTTAAAAACATTTAAAGTTAAGTATTTCTAGTAATGCAGCTAAAGCCCTTGTTGGACCTGTTCTCATATATTTGTCATTTACTATGTTTTAGTGATATGGGCAAAGTAGACCTGTCTACTTGATGAAATAATAAATAATTGCATCTTGTTAACTCCTTTTTAGGATTCTTGCATGCCAGGAGGAGTGATTTAAAGATGAAATGAGTTTAAAAGAAAAAGAAAAACCAACTTGATTCTAACTTAATCTTTAGCCCAATTCTTTTTTTTTTTTTCCTATCTTGTCTCTTCCTTCCCACAGATATTTAGGGTTGCAGAACTTCACACCAAGTCCCTATGACTCTGCCTGGGCTCTAATTTCCTAGTCCACAGCAGTGTTCAGTGTTTGTGGCCACCACAAGGCAGCTATTGAAAGGAAGCAGGTACTACAGCTGAGGATCATAATAAGGAGTACTTCAGGGCAGGCTGTAGTGTCTGACAACCCAAGACATGTCACATAAATCTCCTCAAATTGCCTTAATTTTTTCCCCCCTCCCTTTTAACTCATACAAAGAAAAAAAAATACTGCACCCAGACTTAACTTATCTTTTTACCTCTTTTGAATCCAACACTGCAATTGAATATCTGGAGCTGACCAGAGAGAACAGGAATTCTATAAGTAAGCTCCATCTCTTGTGGCAGTGATTACATTAGACTTGAGTATCTATAGGATGTTAACTTTAAATTATCTGTTTCCCCACTTTGAATGGGAGGGTTTCTTTCTACATGTCACTGACCTTCCTGCTGGTCAAAAATAGTCTAACACATGACAGAGCTCTAACATGGTACAGATCTTGCTTCACTAGGAAATGATATTGAGGGGAAAATGGAGAGCGGGGGAATGAGTAAAGTTCCTCTGATGAGACTAGAAAAACAGCATTGCTTTGCAGTTACAGAAGCAGTGATCAAACTAAGGGCTGGCTGTGACTTGTGCTTACAGTAGAAATTCAGTGGGTTTTTTACCTGCTAAAATCTTCCTAAACTTACTACACTGGTGCTTTATTTATTGAATTACTCTTCTAACACTTACAGCTATTAATTAGTTAGCATAATTGCAGTAATAAAGTTGTGATTGCATTAAAAAAAAATTAACTTTTAATTTTCCAGACATTTATACTGAATACGAATATGGTAAATTGGGACATGCAAAACTGAAGAATTTTAGTAGTTTCTTAGTCTCTTAGTAGTCTCTCAGCTCTATTCCTGACTCTTAATTTGAACTATTTTAGCCCTTCCTGAGCAATAATTACATGCCTTCCATTCAGTGATATTTAAAATGACTTGCAGTGGAAACATCTTAAATGCAAGTGAAAAGAAACCAAACATTCTTCACTGAAGTTTGCACTGGGGATTGAGTAACAATTAATTGGCTGATGACAGAGCTCCAATACTTTGAGTTGTACCTGTTATATAAGACATACCGGCTGTTACCAATCATCTAACTTATGGACAAGAGCAGGTCAAAGACAATAGAATTATGCAGCTGGGGGGACTTGGTTTTTTGGTTTTGTTGCTGTAGTGTTTTGTATACCACCAAAGGAGTTCTTCTGTAAAAATCAGGTTGTGTGGGATGCTGTAGCAGCTAAAAACCTTCTGTTTGCCTGAACAGTGTACCCTCTGAATATAAACATTTGGTAACAAAATCCACATATACTTGGTTCTCTTTCTGCTAGTACAGGTAGCATATAAAAAATTGATTTTGCTTTTCAGATTGCTTTTTAGGCTTCTGGAGTGGTGCTATTCAAAGTGTTAATAATGAATGCACTCATAAATCACAGCTGATTGACTTAATTTTGATGAAACTGTTTATGCATGCATGTTCAATAAATAGATCATAAACCCCAATTTTATTATTCAGATAGTTGCATCAATTTTTAGCCTTAGATAATCTTGATTTCTGATGCCTTTAAATGTAAAATTCATGATTGGAGGAGAGTTTAGATATTATACATCTCCATAATAATCGCCAGGTCTGTATAATAATCACGTCTCTTAAAATATTAATGCAACCTATTCTATCCCTCATATCACACTGCAGCATTTCCCCCCTCTCTCCATGAGGGGTGGGGAAAAAGTCTCACTGTATGCATAGGAGTGACTGAGGTGGGAGTGCAGTGAGGAGGGGGTTTCAGCATTCGCACACTGTTCCCCTAAGTGTTTGTACCTTTCAAAAATACCGTTTGCAATTGCTTTATCCAGTTTTGGAATGTGTGTAGCAGGGAAGGGGGCAAGAATGTGATTGTAAATGTGTCACTGAAGAAAACATGAAACCTAGTTGGTTTTGACATCTACTTCTGTCAAATTTTGGAAATGCTGCAGATTTAGTCTCACCCTTGTGTTTTTTTTCATTCTGTTTCCCCTCTTCTCCTCATCCTTTTCCCACTTTCAGCACTACCTAAGGAGTACCAGAAGATAGGAAAAGCATTACAGACCCTGGCACTGGTCTTCAGCACTAGTGGATACCAAGGTACTTCTATAGCTTCATTTGTACTTTACTTAAAAAGAGGGGTTTTAATTACATCATGCTACTTTTTTTTTTCTGAAGATCTTACTGCTTTCCTCTTTGAACTTTAGATGTCAAACATGATTCTGGAAAAAGTACTGAAAACTTGCTTCCCTGTATATATTATGGGATTTTCGTATTCTAGTCCACAATCTCGTTTTCTCTCACTCTATAATCATGTGTCAAGTTAGTGGTAGTGGAGGAGTTTAGCTTGATCTTTTATTATATGATCTGGTCACTGACTTGACTGACAAAATATGCTGAAGCATTTTTTGTGATATCAAAAGGAAAGAGGAGAAAATGTGGCCTTGAAAATAGCTGTCACAGAACTATTTTGTGGCTTACTTCATGATACAACACCACCACGTAAGGGTGGAAACCTTATTACAGTATTTTGTAATCCATTATGTGGGCTGCAGGGTTGACTACTGTAGCCTTTTCTTTGTCCTCCACCCTTGCTTCTTTTCAAGAGCTCTGAAATAGAGCCTGCCCTATTAGGTATGAAAGTGAGCAATTGATGCCCTCTTTTTCCCTCCCCAAAGTTCTCCTAAAATGTAGTCATTTGATCAAACTTAGAATCTTTCTTTGATATATTAAGCTCTGTTGGTGTTTTCCAGACAACTAGAAAATAATTCCTTGTATACTGAGAGACCCTATTGAGTCAGTTTTCTCTGGGATTCTCCTTTCAAATATGTTTGGCTTTTTGGATTTTGTTTTTTTCTATACTTGATAGCAAAATTGCTCCATTCTAAAACCTTAAATCTTATAGCATAGGGGCTTCCTGAAATCTTTGTCTTAGAACTATTAGTTGACCAATACTGACTCTGACTACTCATTTATCCTTCCTTTGTACTCTTAAAACGTCTTGCCCCATAAACCATGTATTAACCTGAGTTTCAGAAGATGTCATTTTATATGCTGCTGGAAGCATTGGAAATAGGTGTAGTCACTGTAGTTTGTTCTCATCTATGTCCTGTACTTCAATAGGGAGACTATTTAGTTAGACATGAAGCATAGCATATTGCCTAAAATGTTACTTTTGAATGTGAGAATGAAGTAGAGGATTTGCATGGTTATGTACTCTTAGCATGGGTTAGAAAACTGTAAATCCCAGCTGGATAGAATCTGTAGGAAGAATTCTTGAGAAAGGACTGAAAATTGCTTGAGCTATAACACATGTTCTTCTGCTAAGGTAATAAGAAACCAATATGGCTTAAAGCTAGGATACAAAATTGCAGTTCAGCCCTACAAAGGAAAGCTTCCATTTGATATCCAGCATCTTTGAATGACATGAAAAAATATATCCCATGATGCTTGAGGAAAAGGCAAGGATATCTCTCTTTGCTGTTTGCCCAGTTGTGCCTGGTTGCACCATAGGAAAATGTTGTTGAGGAAAATGCCCTTCCCACAGGTGCCTTTGTCCTGACTCCATATATTTTGTTCTTTTCAATAACTGGTACACCAGTGTATTTTTTCCAAATTAATAATATGTATATGGGGTTCTTTACTTTTCAGTCAGTTCCCAGGAAGAGAGAGCAAGTTCAATGCACATGTGGCTTTAAATGTCTTCATCGCTGCTGCCCATACTCTGTCCTGCCTGCTGTTTGTGTACAATTTCACCTGTTTGTTCCATGACGTGTAGGTCTATGGATTAAGCAGACTCTATTCAAAAGACATGAGCACTTGGATTTAAACTAATAGGGTGCAGCTTTCCTGATCTCAGTATTTAAAGGGGGGCACATTCCTTCAAATTAAGTAGTAGGTTGGCTGAGTGTGAGATACAATTTTTCTGGAGTATCAGTGAAGAGGAATGGCTCATTCAGCCATGCCTAAAGGTACTCAGTCCACTTTCTGTTGGGAGCTTAATCTCTTAATCCTTATTTTTTTGTTTGGTTGCAGTTTTTTCCTTTTTTTTTTTTTTTTAATACTAGAGTTCTGGAAGTTTAAAATACAGACCACTGAAGATTTCAACAACTGAATTGATGACACAAACATTTTCAGCTACTGGTAGCTGACTTCTGACATACTGAATACTGTTACTTAGTTCATTCACATAGTTAGGATGGCATGTATCTACTGTCCTTACCACTTGCATCAGTGCTGCCTGCTTGCTCTGCAAATACTGCTGCCTTCTCTTCTGATTTCCATCCTAAAATGTCTCTGCTGGCACAAGGCAAGATGCATTCATTAATCAGACTCACTCAAGCTCTTTTCCTCATGCTGCAGAATGAGGCTTATCAATTAGCTGTCAGCCACAGTGTGTATTAGGACTCTGTCCCCAGTATTTGCATAGGCAAGGGTACCTTTAACATTATTAAGGACACATTGAGATGTTCTGATTTAACTTGTCTGTGGGCCTATGTCCTGTCCAATCAGTTTTAAGGATATATGCATGCTTTGCAAGCATGATCCTGATCCG
Organism: Pitta sordida; assembly: GCA_013390025.1. NCBI lineage: Eukaryota > Metazoa > Chordata > Aves > Passeriformes > Pittidae > Pitta > Pitta sordida. The sequence continues at coordinate 100,680 of WEKX01000805.1, forward strand.
AAAACGCATATGAGAGCGCACCAGAACATGCCTGGAAGTTTCTTGCACACTTGCAGTACGTTGCCTGTCTTACTATATTCATACGATGCTCTTATGTTAACACAGCCTTAAATAGCACAGCTTCTCTTTTGCGGCACCAAATCTGGATGAGTCTTTCTCCTATATTAAGAAAACGTGGATGACTGGTATGCCATTCAACCATAGTAAGATCTTCTAATCCTACATCACCCCTCAGGAATTCTGTTAGGCAGTTACATGCAGGTTTCACTATCCTGCCAGCTAGCAACAGGCAAATCTTGCCTTACAAGCTGCATGTGTGCTGAGCATTATTAGTCTGAGGTGTACTTGCCAAGAAAAACTTCGCTACAAGTATTTGCTACTAGTACATCAAACTCTGATTTTTTTCATTTAGTTATATTAATACAGTGATCCCCTGGAATTCGCTGGGGGTCGAATCTGGGTAGGTCCCGCAAGTTACGAAATCCATGCAGATACCGAATCCATGAATATTCAGCTACTCCCTGTCTGTAGCCACGCATCCTCCACTAATAAGGTCTGGAGGGGTGGTCCTGGGAGTGTGGCTCACACTGTAGCACCTCATTAAAGCAGAGGAAGCGCCCTTTGGTGCTTCCTGGCTGTGAAATCCAGGGTCCGGGACATTCTGCTCATGTGCGCAGTCTCACAACTCACTGAAAATCCAGCCACGATTAATTGAATGTGTGGATATGTGAGCCGCGAATATGTGGGGGATCACTGTATATGCTTTGAAAGAAAAGAAAACAAAAATACTTCTTGACAAAAAAAAAAATCTGCTGTCTGAGTCAAACCTTACAGAGTATTAGTTCCCTCAATATGTCTGATGTATTCCTTCAGAAATTATCACTGGCATTTACCAAGCAGTTGAACTGCTAAGAGTTGCTCTATTAAATATCTCTAAAAGCCTCCTCATAGTTTTGTGTCTTCCTTCAGCTTCTTATGACCGTATGCAGGTCTGTATATGAAAATACCAGTTTCTTCTTGTGGTTAGGTTAAAATATCTGTAGAATATTACTGGCCATTTTAACTGCTCTTTTTACAACTACCTTTACTCAATAAGCCCCCTCAGTTTCTTGTGGGGATGTGTAATACACTCTGGCATAACTTTGTTATGTCAGCAGCATTTGAGGCTTTTTGCTTTTCTCTTGATTAAAGAACCCCTGACATCCTGGTTATATCCTTGCGGTTTTTCACAGAGAGAGTAATTGCATATTGGAATGGGCTGCCCAGGGAGGTGGTGGAGTCGCCATCCCTGGAGGTGTTTAAGAGAAGACTGGACGAGGAGCTTAGTGACATGGTCTAGTTGGGGGGTGTAGGGCTGGATGACCCTGGACCCCTTCCGGCTCGGAGTGGCCTGCTAGACTGTGAGGGATCTAGGTGGTGTTACGCTCTGGGATGTGCTCTCGGACTCTGTACGGGTGTTAGGTGGTGAGTTGGACTAGATGATCCTTGTGGGTCCCTTCCAACTCATAATATTCTGTGATTCTGTGATTCACTGGGACCCAACTCAGCTTCCCTGGTTTGAGTTAACAAGCCAGTTCCCAGCTTTGCATTGGTTTAGAAGCTGAGAATGCTGCAGACTCTACCCTATCCAATTAACAAAACTCTGACCAAAACCTGGGCTGAAAACCATAAATGTGAGCAATCTGCTGCTGGAATTCGAGTTCTAATGGATGACCATGTGAGTTGTGAGTGGTATCTCTGACAGGTGGACTGATGCAGGGAGTGACCTACATGAGTAAGCATGGCAGGACTCTGCTGATAATGTGTATTAGAGCTTGAAGGGTGCTTCAGGTGAGAGAGGAACTCTGACACTCTCTAAGAATACCCTGGCACTACCTGAGAAAGAGATGTTAGAAGAAAAGGCAGTATGAGGAGCTGCAGAAATTTGTCTTACCACTGGTGTGCCTATCTATTGTTGGGATCAACTATCTGGATCAACTTTTAAGTATACTACCCCTTAGCCTTACTTTGGGAAGTATGAATGCCTCTGCTTGTAGAAAAAAGTCTTAATGCACCCTGTGCCTTCTCTGAGCTGGCTTTGTGCCCTGCTGCCCCAAATGAAAGAGGATTGGTGTTGGGAGGGTCTGTTTAGATTCTTTAAAGTTCCGATCGATGAAGATTCCTTGAGTGAGCTCTGCATAGAAGGGGAGGATTTTCTCTTTCAACTTAAATATACATGCTCTTTCTCTTACTTTTTGTTCTTACAGGAAAAGTCATTGTCTTTTGTGGCCTTATGAAATGAACAACATACAGACCAGCCTGGCTTCTAACTCTAAAGCCACACCATATTTTATCCCAAAATCTAGGAATCAGTTGCCTAAGTAGCAGTTGCTTCAAGGTTCCTTCTGAGCAGACATGGGAATTCTGAAATACTGAAATTACTTAAGCCTATCTTAGGTGACAATATTGATCACTTCCAGATTTTTTTATTGTTTTACAAAAAGGTGAAGATTTCTTCTGAATTACATACATCTTAGATCTCACAAGGGGATATTCATGTTGGTTTTATTTTTATTTTATCCTAACAGGTTCAAATAGGAGAAAATAATGGTTTCTCTGTTCTTTAGCAGTGTTCATGGTGCTAGACTTATCAGTTCTTAGGATCAGTCACTTTCTCTCAAAGCTTTTTGACTATGAAACCAGTCTAATGGAAAGTGAGAATTGATGGATAGAACTGAAGGAACAGTCAGTCATTACCTTGTTTCCTTTAGGACATGCTAAAATGAAGGAATCCTATGTAATAAGTCTGTAAGTTAGATGAAACCAGATGTTGTAGTAAAAGAAGATACTTTAATGTTCAGATTAATCATTAATGAAATCAATGGGGGCATTCAGTGAAGTCACTAATTAATGTCTATAGAATAAAACCAAAATGTTCATGAAAGACTAATCTCTGCCTAATATCAAGACGTGTCTGAAAGCTGACAAATATATTTTGTTGGATATCTGCAAACTGTACCTTCCGCTTTCTACTCTCTACCTCAATTTGTTTTCTTTGCCACTGACTACATGCTTTGGACAAGCTAACAAGGATGGAAAAAGTCTGTGGTCTTTCGGGAAGTTGAAGTGGCATGAAAAATACAAGATGTAAGGCTTGTTTCCATCTTTGTCCCATGTAGCTGTGTTCTGTTAGTAATACCGTGTTATGAGTGCTTGTGGTGTTCTTTAGTTTAGGATTTGTGGTGGTGTCTATATGGTTAAGTGTAGATGGTAGGGCCCTTTGGTCTGTTTGGTATGATGATGAGAGTTAGAAACTCTCTCTGAAAGTGAGAGATTTTTACAGAGCTTGAGTATGTTGTCTTAAGAGTTCCCTAAAGGGTCAGAAATCTTGTTGGCAAAGAAAAAAGTTACTTGAGCCTCTTGAGCCTCCTTCTGCCTATCTGCCCTTTGACCTATGGTCGGACTGTTGGAGAACTCGGGGATAGCATTACTATTTTGTAGGGCAGGTATGAAAATCAACTACGTATTAAAAATCAGAACATCAGGTGTTTTTCAGCTTTGTTAGTCTATCTTCTGTTGTAAGCCTCCTTATTCTTCATTCCTTTCCATTCTGGAAGACTTCCTGTTGCCCCATATGGAAGAATACCTGTATATTTAAACTACAGAAAATTATGTAGTGTGGAAGTAAATAGTGCTAATACTGTGTTAGAACATTCATTTCCTGCAAGATTTGCAGTTTTTTCCTCCTTTAATATTTTTCTAAATTCTTTATTACTGCTGGTTATTAAAGGATGACTAGGCATTTATTATTTAAAATATGCTATTTTATAAATTTACCTTGAATGAAGGCAAGCTTCTGATTATGATTGACTTACTGTAATTTGAACATTGATATTTACTTTTAGGAGAATCTGATCTCAATGGAGCAATAACAGAAGCAGGGAAAACCTATGAAGAAATTGCCAGTCTTGTAGCAGATCAGGTAGGAATATTATGAAAAACATAACAAACAGATGACCTTTCAGTTCACTTCTGACTTTTCTGGTTTTTCCCTCTTCTGTTAAAACATAACTGCTAGTGCTGCAGACCAGTTAAATGAAAATACTGCTAACGCTTTTAAATGCACTTTCATCTTTTCTTCGCTCTGTCAGCTTAGAGCGGATCTGATGGGAGGGTATTCCAGTTGGAACAAAAAGCTCACGTTCTGGTTGCTGAAATACTAAAATGTTCACCTCTTTAAGTTTGTTTTCTCCTGTCAGTGAGCTGCCTTTATTACTGATACAAAAGAATGATATTTAATCAAGGATAGGGTTTGTGCCTTCTCTGTGCTCCCCAGACATCTACAGGATCCAGACTTTGGCTATGTTTCATTGCTTTGACATGCAGTTGCCTACTTCAGTAAAAATTTCACTTAAATAAATCTTGATTGGTGTTCAAGTCATAAATTAATTTTTAGTCTGTCAAGCTTCAAGTCTCCAAAATGCAGATCCTCTTTATCTCAAGGTTGAGTCTGAACGTTCTTAAACCAGCTTTCCAAGTTGACAACTAAGGACATGCACCTGTGCCTGTACATATTTGTGTATGTCATGAGATTGTGCATGTCATGAGGTTATACTGGTAACTCGTCTTGAAAGAAAACTAAAGGCAAGCCCCCTCACTTTGTAAGTTAGTGTTAAGTAAAACAAAGAATTGAGGTATCTGCTCACTTGTGGTTGGTATCTTACTCTAATAGGCTTATATTTTAATAAAAAACTTTTCATATACAGTCAGGTCTCCTATATCGCAGACCCACGGTCTTAATCGGGTTCCACGAAGCCCTACTTCCGCATTGAATGGCAGTTCATTAATATGCAAATTTGCCCCGCACCCTCAGACAGCTCCCCGGTGCTGTTTTGGCACTGTGCTGCTGTGTATCGGTTGCCGTGGTGGCCATGCTGGGAGGGTGGGGAAGCGGCGGAGCCACCATGGCCAGGACGGGGCAAGCTGCCACAGCTGAGACAGTGCGAGCGGCAGCTGTGAGGCTTGACTTGCATATTCATGAGTGCCTAATTGAAATAGTTCACGTGTGCCAGGTCATGCATGCGCAGTTGCGAAAAGGGGCCTCCTTCATCACTAAAAAATCATGGTGCTAAGATGTGAAGTCGCAATATGGGGGGCGCGAAGTGCAAGAGGGTTGACTGTATTAGGAAGAACTTTCAATGAACAATTAATATTTTGGTTTGGGTTTTTTCTATTCTTGCCTTTTTTCCCTTCACCCTTTTTCAGCACCATAGTTTCTTTTCAGTGATGTTAATACACCACAGATACTTTAACTAATGCTTATGCTTTGTTTATTAGCCAAAGAAAGATCTTCACTTTTTGATGGAAACAAATCATGAATATAAAGGATTTCTTGGTTGTTTCCCTGACATCATAGCAGCTCATAAGGTAATGGTGGCACGGTACACTACATTTGTGCAGTGGCCTGGACCCTGCTTGTCGAAACACTAAAAAGTTTCTGTGAAACTGATGTGTTGATTTTCAAAATTAGAAGTACTTAGAGGGAAGGGAAGCAGGAACTTCCCTCAAGACTTGAGAATATCATGACTTTCTGCTATAGGAGAGCAGCAGAAGGCTCATGACTTTCTTCAGGTGGACTTCATGTCCCAGTTTGGTGAATGGCAGTAGTGTAAATACGTAGCATTTGAGTCTTACGTGATAGTTGATATTAAAACTATACCAGTATTATAGGAAAACTTGTGTACACTTACATGGCTAGATTACTGGTATGTGATAAAAAATCATGCACTGCCTAGAAATTTCTTTAATATCAAAAACCAAATTAGGGCTAACATTTTTGGAGAGGAAAAAAACCCACAACACCCTCCCCCACCAACAAAACACCAGCAACAAAAACCAATCCCCTTTATTTTCTGTAATGTGTGTCTCATTTTGGATATTATGCCTTTTTTGGGTCTTAGGAATTTCCTTATGGTCATGGGTCTGCTGTAAAGTATTTCAGGAAACTAAAAATTGTGAACTATTAAACAACTATACAAGTATGTGGTTTGGGGGTTTTTATCCTGTGAAATGTTAAATTTATAAAACTAGAACAGAAGAATATTCTTCTGAGAGCAAGAAAGACGAAAGCATATCAGATTTTTGTATTCTTTCTTCAGGACATTCACAGTCCCTCATCCCACAAAGTCATGGGGGAAAAATACCATAAAAGGAGAAGAAATGTTTTTAAAACCTGAAACATAAACCTACTGCCAAGAGACTTGTAAATAGATACTCTTGAATGTTGCTTGGCACGAATACATTTGTGTAGTGGAGGCATATCTCTTTATGTTTGATATTTATGTGACACAAGGGTTTTCCTGAATCCATGGTTGTGCATTGCACTGAGTTGTAGTCTCTTGAAAAATAGTTTGTTGCCTTATCCTGTACAATGTGCAAATGAGGATCTACAGGCATTTGACATCTTGAGGCTTTTGGATGTCAGTTATGTTGGTACAGCTGTATTTTGAAACTTGGTCCTTTGTCCTTTTTGTATGTATTGTTGTGTATTGCTGCCTGTACCAAACTCAATTTGCTGGTGATTCTGCTCATGCCTGTCTATGAAGATACTTTATGTGAAGACTCTTGAAAGCAATAAATTGAAATAACAGACTTTGGATGAAAATGTGAGAAGGCAGAATCAGTCATGTGTGTGTATACAGTGCGCAAACTCAAAATGTGCCTAGTGGCGTTTTAGGTTATTATAAAGATCTCTAAGTTGAATACTCATTTAATCTTTTCTGCATTTGGTTTCCACAGGGAGCAATAGAAAGAGTGAAGGAAAGTGATAAGTTAGTTGCAACCAGTAAAATAACGCCACAAGACAAACAAAACATGGTGAAACGTGTCAGCACCATGGCTTATGCACTACAAGGTAAACCAAATTTTGAGCTAAATAGCAATGTTGTAGACTTCTGAAGGACATCTGTTAAGTATCATACTTTGAAAGGAGTAAGAGCTAGGCATGGATTGTTTGTGGAAAGGTTTTTGGTGAGGTGCTTAGATTTTCTTAAATTGCAGTTATTTTGCCTCCTTTTTTTTTTAATCTTACAAAGCTGTAGGAAAAGATGAATATTTTGAAAATGCAATTTTGAAAGTGAAGTTACCCAAAACAAGTACCCAAGGCTGATACTTTGATTTTGAAGTGATAATGTCTCAAATCAGAAACACGGACCATTGTGCAAGAAGTAGTTCATCATGTGCAGACGTGTTTTTCTGACTCATGGTCTAGTCAGACACAATCCAGTTGAGATTCATTTATTTCCTGGATGTTCTTTGAATGAACTTCCTCCTCTTGAGGTTAAAGGTGGTGTAAATGTGAGATACAGCACACTGCATTTGGAAACTGGGGAAGTGAGGAGTCAGGGCTCAGTCCTGCAGGATATCAAGCCCTTAAGTGCATCCAGTTACTGACTTCAGTGAGGCTACTCATTGCTGAGGGAGTTGCATCTTTTCTGGCTGACTTAAAGCCAAGAATGCTCAATATTTTACATGATTAAGTGAGATCAGCACACAACATTGATTTTAAAAACAAGCAAGAAAACTGCCCACCCCCTTATTTCTGGTCACAGTGATGCAAGAGGATTGTGCTGAATACATGGCAATTGTGGAAGAGACCTCTAGGATGACTTTTGCAATCTAGGATATGTCTTCTCCCTCTATTAATATCTCAAAAAATATTTAACTTTCAGCCCTCAGCTGTGATCTGACAAGAGATGAAGAAAGTGGTGTAAGGTTGTTAAGGATTCAGTAGTGCTGTTTCTCAGGCATCTCTTGAAACAGCCCCATCGAAGAATGGGTCAGACCCTACTAGCTGTATCTTTTTTTTTAATTATTATTTTTAGCTGAATATTTATGGTTATGGCTTACAACCTGGTATCTATACCCTTGGAAATCTGAATGTCCTAGCCAAAATCTGTTGGAAATACTTCAGGAAAGAGCAGTTACCTCAGTAGGAGAAAATTTTGCTTGTATTTTTTATCTAATCTTTGTACATATTGTAATACAAGAACCTGGCTTTGTCTGGGAAATGTCTGGATTTTATCAGTGTGTAATTGACACTCTACCAATGTTACAAACAGATCCATCGTAACCTGAGTGCTGCAGGCAAAACAGGTTGGGAAAGCATGAGAACAGTAACTGTGCTGGCAGGGCTGGACACCGAGTCTGTTGCACAGCTACTAACCTGAACTGAGTGAAACAGTTCCTAATTACAAGTGCTTCTCTTAAATAAGTTTGTCTCCTGGGTCTAATTGCAGCTGAGATGAATCACTTCCACAGCAACCGGATTTATGACTACAACAGCGTCATTCGTCTCTATCTGGAGCAGCAGGCACAGTTTTATGAAACGGTAAGGTACAGTATTTCAGGGCTGTTTTCTTGGAATGTACTGTGCTGCTGCTTTTGTATGGAATACTCACAGTACCTCATCTTTTTGTATGAGCAGATATTTGTAGAATTGTACAAAAATACCTAAAAGGTAGTTGCATTGTCTATAACTACCTAAAAGGGGGCTGTAGTCAGGCAGGGGGTTGGTCTTTTCTCCCTTGCCACTGGAGATAGAACGAGAGGTCATGGTCTTAAACCCCAGCAAGGAGGTTTAGACTTGACATTAGGAAAAAGTTTTTCACTGAAAGAGTGATTTGGCATTGGAATGCGTTGCCCACGGAGGTGGTTGAATCGCCGTCCCTAGAGGTGTTTAAGGGTAGACTGGATGAGGTGTTGAGGGTCATGATATGCATGTCATAGATGTTAGGATTTAGTTGGATTATAGAAGATCTTGGACTAGATGATCTTCAAGGTCTTTTCCAACCTGATCAATACTATGATACTATGAAAAAAATTGTAAAAAGGATTGTAAAGAAAACCCCAAACCCAAGAATGAGTTAAAATAATATTTTCCTACAGATACTGTCCTATGTACATGACTGTTGTAACAAACATATTAGAACTGAAAAAAAAAGTGTTCAGAAACATTATTGTTGACAGCTTGACTTTTCTTTTCAATGCCAATACTAGGGTTACAAAGAATTTTAGTTCTGTGATGTGCTGTAAGCAAGGCCTGCTGCACTGAATACAACAAGAAAACGCTTGAACAAAACTTTCCCTCCATATGATGAGAGTGGGAAGGGAAGCTTCTGTGATTTTAAACCCTGATGTACACAAATGTGGGGCAGGAGGGACAAGAAGTGTTCAGGGGACATTCAGTATCTTAACTCTGAGCACTTATTTAATATTGTTCTTAGGCATATATTCCTTGTATTTTTTATAATTAAACCAGAGAACAAATTTTATAATACAGTATACTGGTAAAACATGTAAGTTTGAGTATTCTGGAACCTAACTTCTGTCACTTAAAGGAGTCCCATAAGTAACTGGTTGCCCTTCACAGTAGTAAAAGTTGCCAGTGGGGCTTCAGAGGTCCCCCATCAGGTCCCTTTGCTAACTTTGTCTGACACCTCTGATGGGGGATAGGCATAAGTTTCCCCTTACCTTCTTTCAGTCTCTCATCCCATCATTGCCAAACATTCTGGTTGCAGCCTCACCAGTTTCCTCATACCAATCTTCTCTCCCCCGGTACATGTTTATTTGTGGGGACTTAGCTACTATGAGAGCTGTGGGGAGTGCGCAGGAGCTTTGTTAGGGTGTTTCAGCCTTGTTTCAGTAGGGAAGTGGATTTCCTGAAAAATCTGGCTTTGTTCCCGTAGATCTTTGGTACAGTGCACTGCTAGATAAGCAAATAGGCAGCATGATAGCCCTGGCTACAGTGGTTTCTCCAATACAAGCTGAGCAGTAAAAGTACAAAATGAGCAAGGCAGAAAGAGTATATATGAGAAAAAAAGTCTTATAATGGAGTGCTTTGAGAGTCCTACGTACACCAAACCTGCAGTAAAACTGACAGTTGTTCGTTAAATGAGGAAACAATTTCTTAGTCTGCAATCATATTTCTGCACAGTGTAAAATACTACACGTTAAATATGTTCTGTTTCTTGGTTTCAGATTGCACAGAAGCTGAGGCAGGCACTCAGCCGTTTTCCTGTGATGTAGAAGACAAGGAGTAGTCACCAATAAAGAACCAACTCCAAAATGATTTTCTGATGTTTCTTGTTAGCCTTTGCTAAAAAAAAAAAAAAAAAAAAAAAAAAAAAAAAAAACCAACGAAAAAACCCCCCACAAAACCCTGAACAACCCAACAAGAAGAAGAATCAGTTGTAGAAAAAGAGTATTATTTAAAATTTTACTTTATCATAAGGTTCTCATCTTGAATGATCCCCTTTGCATCATTATTTAAATAAAAACAGATAATTTTGACAGTTATAAGGATCTAAATTATCAAACTGATATGTTGCCATGGACTTCATGAAGACTTATGTCTATCAGATGCTCTTCCGATAATTCTTAATCAACATCAGAGTTACACATTTGTATCTTGTTTTTTAAGTGGGAAAGCAGACAAACTTGAGAAAATGACTTAATGCTCATTATATGTAATTGAGCTGTCCAGCGATTAAGTAACCAGGAGGAATTGCTATATTCATGTATGTTTCTGGCACAAGTTCATGATAATCTCCTGAATGAATGCTTTGTTCTTAAGTTTTGCTTCCCATATGCAGCCACGGCATACTGCTCCCATTATGACTTCTGTTAAACATAATTCATCCTTCCCTTTCTCCTTTTTTCTTCTAACTAAATCTTGTACTTGTGGCACACCACCTCAGAGCTTGTCAGGCTCACTCTTTCTCACTATGCACTGTGTAAGAAGACAAAGTACAAACAAGGAACGAGCCATTCAGGAAGGTGTGAAGAAACCGTTTCCCATGCCAGCACTTTGACACCCCCCAATGTTATGTCATAAGGCACTTGTGTTCCTCAGTGCTGTACAGGGCCACCTTCCCCTCCGAGAGTTTGGAGTGTTTAAGTGAAGGGGACACTGCCACATCTAACCCTAACTAGTAGGAGTCCTCAGACTCCAACTAAGCTCAGGTCTTCATATAGTAGTATGGTATGCTATTGGGTTGGTTTAACTTTTCTAATATCAACTAAAAGGTGGCAAAAGTACTAAATAACATCATTAGTTATCACACAAACTCTGTGCTTTGATCATCATCGTTTATCGAGTGACTCAGTGTCCTCTTTCGCACTACTGAAATACCAATTGAGGCCTTGGCTTTTCACAGAATCAAACCAAAAAAGCCACCACCAACTGTGTTCACAATGGGCACCAACTACAGTTGTTGCCACAGAGAAGCAGGAAAGCCAAAATGCAATTTTTGCTAAAATGTGCCTAGAAAATAAACATTTTAGGGGGAAAAAAACCTAAAAAAGGCATTTTACCAATAAGCCATTCTGAGTGACGGGTACAGTCTGCTGGTTCAATAGTTGCCTTACTCTGTTTTGCATTGGTGTTACTTTTGTAAGCTAGAAGGAAAATCTGGGTCTGCCTGAGTAACCTGAAACCAAACCAAACGAGACTAAGCCTAAGGCTAGATGCTTTTCAGTGTCATGAGTTTTGTTCACATTTTATAAACCTTGTCTTTTTCTCCTCCCAATTCTAGTTGTTTGCTTCCGAAATTCCATAGTGCAGTGTTGTTTGATACAGCCATTTAAATATGTACAAATTGTAAAGAATGTGTATAAATGTTTTACACCAAATGTAAGATCTGCTTGCATGTAGAAGCAGCTTATATAATAAATTGTTACAATGTGTACAGTAAATCCTGAAATCACTTTTTTCAAGCCAGCATTTTTTTAGCATTTGTATATTCACTTTTTGGTAATGAATTCTCTTTGTAACAGACTCTTAATTTGGGAAAGGGAAGGCGGGTTCTTTTTACTGATCTTGAAATAGCTCCGTATGCACTGAAGTTGAAGGTTCTTTATCTTGAATAGATTGTTTTGGAATCTTATGTGTAAGTGTGCATTTCCAGTGCAGGGAAGCTATGACAGTAGCAACTGTGTCAGATGCAACATTTTGGGGAAAACAAAGAAAAACTGTTTAAAGACTTCTAGTAAAATGAAGTTAAATTGATAATAAATATTTATGTATATCGAACAGACTATTTTATCTTTTTCTTTGAAATCATCATGTTGTTTCTTAAAAGGGTGAATGTTGCATGAGACAAATCCTCCCTATAGCTTTTTGCCAGCTTACACACTGGCCAGCTGAGGAATGAGAAAACATCCATCTGTCTTCCATAAAGCAGGCATCACAACTGGATGGTATAATAGTGCTAGTGACTGCAAACCAGCGAAGGCTCTGCATATGTTGTAAGCTTTCATTATTCAGGTCAGTCCAGCTCGTGGTTGATGGAACCCTCCTGACTGCAAATAAGTAGTAGAGCACAGTGCTGCTGTGTATTCCTGGCTTTGTGTTGGCATGGTGTTGACCCAGAAGAGAAGTTTGATTTTCTTTGATATTTGTTTTCAAAATTAGATGTGAATAGCGGCATAGTTAGGATGGTTGTGTTGAGCGCAACAGAAAATCTACCCACTGCCATGCAGTCATAAAACAGGAACAATAAGGTAGCATAAGACTTGAGCAGTGCCCTCCTGTATTTTGTTTGTCACAGCTGAATAATTAGTGTCTGGAGCATCAAAAAGAGTAGTGTTTCCTGGCTTACGCTTTCCTTGCAGGGTGAGCCAAATACGTACTGGCACTAACCCAGTGACTTCGTAAAAGACATCAAATGCCCTTGCTGTTGGATTTAACTTTAATTGCTTATTCCACTACTGCTACTACATTGAATTTTAAAACAATAAAAATGTATCTGTACAGAGAGGACTGCTACCTGTATTTCTTTTTTGCAGTTAATCTGATGTGGGATTGGACTGCAGCAGCAGACCTTGTGATGTATGGTATCTTTTTGGTGTACTGTCTACTGCAACAAGAAAGTATTCTTTAATGAGGGCTAACTTTGCATGAGTACTGAAACTTTTACATCACTGAGAAATACCTGTTTTCTGTGACAATGTAGTTGAGAAAGTATTGCCATAACATACACTTTATCCTGTAAATCCTAATTAAGTATAATATGTATATGTATATGTACATCAATGTTACTGTAACCAAAATTAGTCTGGTTCGGTCTGCTGGAAGAATAATTCAGACTAACAGCTTTGTAAAGACAGAGATGCAGCTTTTGTGCCGTGTCTTAGTTTGATGTACACCAGACACTGCCATTCTGGACTGGCCAAAATTCCTTCCTCTGCAGCCTCATGGTGCGCAGCCATCTCACAATAAGGAAAGCGTTCACCAGGCAAGTGTCCTGCTACTGCTGCTTCTGCCTTTCTTAGTGTCCCACAGTGAGACGTGAGCAGGCACCAGGGCAAGGCCGCTTGGTTGTGTGTGAGTCTTTGGTCAGTTGTTTTTTCCACTCTGCATGTTTTCCATATTTTTCTATATCTCTTCTGATAAAATGGTAATAATAGCTTTGCTAATAATGCTAAGTACAGAACAGGACAGGTAATCACCTGAGCAGAACTGCCTCCCCCTCCTTTTTTTTTCCGAGGAATCCCTAATAACCTTATAGAATTAGAAGTATATGGACTGGCAGGTGACCAATCCACTCATCATGCAGCATGGCAATATCAGTTACACCCATGCTGTTTTCAAGAACATCTGAGTCACAAACTTGGATTAGCTGGGTTTTACCTTTTTTTTTCCTTCCCCTGTAGCTCTTTGCTCATGAGTTGTGACTTTGGGATCTTTGCAGTATCTTTGGGATACTGAATTTAAACTGACTTAATGTCCTTGTTTTATAAAGTTTAAAAATGTGTTTGCCTATTTTTATTCTGGGCCTTTTAATCTTTCCTAATTTGTCTAATTTTTTTAAACTATCTTAAATTCTTTGCCTTCCTTCAGATTCCAGATACTGTGCAAACCCCTTTCCTCCTGAACTTTTGGTTCTTCTCATCTACAGAACTCAAAACTGTTTCTTTCATGATAGATTGATTAGTTTCTTTGAACTGGTCCTGTCAATCTGAAGCCAGCTTTCTCATGTTCACTATACACTGCTCTTCCCTTATTCTAACCTGTGGCAGTAGTCTCCTCTTAAAATACATTTTTTGTACATCACGTTTTCCTGTCAGGGCTGAAGCAAGGTGGCGTATCATAGTTCTATTAACAGCAGACCTTTGCTACCCTTAGTTTTCCTTTTGTACCTAGCATCTTCAGAACCTCTTCATTTTTTTTTAAATACTGGCTAATAAATTTTTTTTTGTCTTAGCACATATTTGTCAATTCAAGGTCACTTTTAATTCACATTGCCTTCTGTTCCAATTAATCTGTCCAGATCAAAATCTGTTACTCTCCAATGTCTCTTTTTGATCCTGTCCCAAAAAACCAAAATACTTTCATGAACTGTTATTCCAAGGAGCAGTTTTCCTAAAAACTACATCATTTTCAAGGTGTTATTAAGTTGCTAGCTCCAGGTTTGTTAGGGATTATCTCAGCAGAATAATGGGAAAGAGTAGGAGTATAAAAACAACAGAAAATACAGAAAGATTGTGGAGACTTTAAAAAAATGGTACTAAGTAGTTTGGTTTCTTTTGAATTGTATGTTAGTTATTTGACCTTAGTTATTAACCTGTCCCCAAAGACAAAATCCACTTTAGTACAGCGGTGAGTGTCGCTGCCTCTCATGCAGGAGACCGGAGGTTCGATTCCCACCAGGGAGGCAGTGGTGCCATTTAAGAGTTGGACTCAATGATCCTTGTGGGTCCTTTCCAACCCAGAATATTCTGTGATTCTGTGACATTCACCCAGAGCAAAGACTAGGGGACAGGTGATGTGTGTGTACGCATGTGCAGCATCTGTGCCAGTTGAGATGGCTGAGCCAGTCCCTGGGGGCTGGCAAATGTGTCAAGAAAGGTGTCAGACTGAGAAAACTCATCTGCCAAGTGGGTCAGTAACCAGGTAGGTCCTTTGACCATCTAACAGAGCTGAGAAGGGAGGAGTGAGAGATACAGAAGAGAGCATTTAGGGCAGTGCAAGAGCATTCCCTGAAAAACTTGGAAAGGCAGGGAAAGTCTGCTCTAAGACTGGTGAGACGGACGGACTTTAAAAAAAATTTAAAAAAAAATGTAAGGGTCTCCCTTAGGGTTTTGAATTCCTCTTCAGGGTTTCCTGAAAAAGATTTGCCCAAAGGTCAGAAGCAATGAGAGAAGTGGCAGCAGTTGATTTGTTTAGCTGTTGGGCCCCTGCCAGAAATAACTGCGCTGTAGAGCCCTTATGCACTTTGTACCATAAGCCCTCGAAAGGGTGATCTTAGGGTGAGTGGAAGGTTGGTCCTGATGCTCCAGTATTCTGGAGCTGGTCAGCTGTACACTCCCATTAAGGGGCATTGACATAAAGGCTGTGTCTGTAAACATGACCTCGTGGGAAAAGAAGAGCACTGCACATTATCTAAAACGAAGCAGGTCAAGTGCCCTGGGACTGAAACATGTCTAAATGAGGTGTCTGGCCAAGGGAGCATTCTGCTGCCTGACATTGCAGCATTTTGCTCCGTTTCTTCAGATTCCTTCCTGCCAAGGAACAGTGTCTGCCTGGAACAATCTCCAAGCAAGTACCAGGTGAGTTCTCCAGTTACTACTTTCGGTAAATTAACCTGCTTGGAATTTGATTTTTTCCTATAGGTTTCCTTGCAGAAAAATTTAGTATAGGAATGGATGGACACACGTGTGTTCTTACCTTTTACTGTTAGGTGCCTTTACTAGGATGTGTGATTTTTCTCGATCTCACTGATAAAGAAACTGAGGGATAAAGGAATTGTTACATGCCAAGAAGGCAGGAGGACTGAGAATGGAACACAGCTGCTAATTCTGAGGAAAGGATTTGATGCTGAAATTTACCTGGATTCAAAATAATGGTGCCTAATTCCTATCTGCTTCCTTCTCATCCTTTGGGCCTTCCCTGCCAGCCCCTTCAGCTGATGCCTAACTCCAGAGCTCCTGATAACTGGCAATGGTCAATTGTCTGATACATCCAAGAAGTACCTATTAAATTGCTCATCAGAGCATCCACTCACATTCACCTCCATCTATATGATGCCTCATGGCTAATGATTGTGGTCATTACAGGAGATTCAAGAATAGTGGGACAGCAAACTGTAGTAAACAGAATGAGAATGGTGAAGAGCATACTCTCCTCCTTTCTGTATCAAAGGAAAGGATGAAGAGATTGAAAACAGGGCAGTAATAAATTGAGATATAAGCTTTTTATTTGTGACCATTTCTAACAGAATATCTGAAGAAAATGAGTCTGTTCAAATGAAAAGTGACAGTTGTGGATGAAAGTGGATGCTAAATATAATGTTACTGCCAATTGAGAAGCTAAATATTTACCAAGCTTCATTCAGAACTGTGATTACATCAAGATAACTGGGTTAGGTTTCTTAAGGTATGTATTAGCTTTTGTACTCTATAGCTCCTGGTATGCAGGAGTGGTAGCAGTTTCTAGGACTATGAATTACTTAAAACAATAATCATGTTAAAATAATTAGCAAATAATATTACCATTTCAGATACAGCTCAACAAACATAAACTCTTTGTAATATTTGTAAATCTAGATGGAAATGAATCTCTTAATCCTATTGAATGAAAAGGTTAAATGCATTGCTTTATTATGTTTATTTTTCTGCTTTACATTTGGGGAGGAATATCTTCTTGCTCCTTCTGCATTGCCTGCTCATCTAGTCCCATCAAAATTTATTTCACTCCTAACATAAATTGCACTAAATTCACTTTTTTAGCATCTCAGACCCCGCATCTCTTGCTAGGGCAGGAGGGGGTCATTGCTACTGTGTTCCTGCCCATCTGTAAGATATCTTGAAGGCTTTGGCTAGGATGGCATCCCCTTATGATACTACCAGCACTCAAAACTGTGCTATGAATCTGAAATAGCTACTGGCATTTCTTACAGCCCCTTAAAATCCTTATGTGAGAATCCAATCTTTTTGTTTGGTTGCGTTTTTTTTTAAATGTACCACTATAATATCCAATTGGGAACAAAGCCCAAAACAAGAGAGTGACACTGTTTATGCAGTGGTCATCTATCTGTATTTTATTATTTTTGATCAAATTCTTTCCAAGCCAAACATGTAGTCTTGTCAAGTTTGGTGCATCCAATAATGTAATAATTCCTCAAGTTAAACTTTTGTCAAAGGGGAAGGTGCTTCAAAATGAGGGCCATGCACGGGTGAGAGACATTTTTCTAATTGTTGACTAGTTCCCAACTAGTTGAGTACTATTTTTAAGCTCAGTAAAGATTTTGTTTAAAAACTCAACAGCTGGAAGAGAAGTGAAAAGTTAACATCTGTTGCAATATAGTAGGAAAATATAAAACAGGCTTCTTGCTTCTAGGATGGATTTGCTGAGCTTAATGCACTGCCCCAGAAGGCTCCCATCTGATTGCACTCACCAGGACTGCACTGCTCAGGACTGGGCATGCCAGCAAAGGAAGCTGAGATGTAAAAAATCTCTTCATTTGTCTTCCCAGTTTAAGTAGTGATGCTCTGTTTACAAATTGCACCTACCAAATTTAAAGCAAGGACTATTTTACAAATTTTTGGGAAGAAGGTATGTCTAGAACACTTCTTTCCTACTATGAGCATGTTTATGCTTACTCAACAGTAGATAAACTTTACTGGGGTAACAACTAGTGCCAGTCTGTCTGCTGCTTATGAACACAGTCTTGATGCTTGGCAGAAAGGAAACAACAAAAAACACCTCCCTCAAACAAATAAACCCACAATGCAAGTGTTTATGCAAGTCTTCCAAAATTTAGATCAAATTCACAATCAGTAAGAGGATGTTTCTATCCAAAGACTGCTATACCATGAAGTAAGTGTGTAGGATGTCGGCAGGAGTTGGGATCTATTCAAAGGTGCTGTAAAATCAGCACAGGGAAAGGCCAACTCGCAGGGACTGCAGTGGTTCCAAGGTGTACTCCTAGAACAAGAGTTGTGTTCAGGAAAACTTTGTAGGTGCTGTCTGGCACAGCTTTACTCTGAGTGAACTGTGAGTTCATAGTGTAATTATCTAGTGTTAATTTCTAATAAAAATGGCTAGTGGTTTTAAGTAATTTTTAAATAAAACAGCCTTTCCTGAAGGGGATTGTGTGTCACAGGGAAAAAAAACCCCAAATCCACCCAACCAACAAGTAAACATTGTGTTGGGTGGGTGCAAGGGAGTTTGAGCTTACAGCGGCACGCAGGCTCTGCGCTGTTTCCCGCTGCTGTGGAGCCAGAGGGCAGTAACCAGCTCAGGTTCACTGCTGAGCCCGGGGCGGGGAGGGAGGGGTGTGTGGCACACAGGTCTGGCGATAAACTCTGCAGGAGAGATGTGCACTGTCAGTGTTTGGTTCCCCCTCAAGCCCAGGATGCAGCGACATCTCAGCTGGCCCTGTGGGGAGACAGCTAAGATTCACAGATTCACAGAATATTACGAGTTGGAAGGGACCCACAAGGATCATCTAGTCCAACTCACCATCTAACACCCGTACAGAGACCGAACGCACATCCCAGAGTGGTGAACACAAACCTAGTTCCCTCACAGTGTAACAGGCCACTCGGAGCCAGAAGGGACCCACAGGATCATCCAGCCCTACACCCCCCAGCTAGATCTTACAAAGCATATTGCTCTGTGCTTTGTCAAAGAGGCTGTGCTAGACAGCTGGTGGCCCTGAAGGCAGAGATGGGGTGTTGGGTGTGAGTGTAGCTGGCCCCTGGTGCAGTGAGTAATCAGTTGGAGAAATTTGTCTCAGGATACCTCAGATTTTCCTCCTATGGGACTCCAGCCACCACTAATTAAGTTAGCCAGCATTAGGCAACAGTTCAAGTGCAGATAATCACAAAAAAGTAGTAATTAATATATCTATATGCATAGATCAGCCTCTTAAGGCAGCAGGTTGCTTAAATGCAGTCATTTTATAAAGGTTTCTCTGCAGTACGTTGCACCCTGGCCCATTCAGGACTCCTGTTCCTGTATCAGGACAGGATCTTCTGAGTAGCAGCTTCTAGGACTGAACTGAGTTTAGCATCTCTGTCTTCTCAGAGGCATTTTTAAGCAGTCATACTATGAAATATGTGCATCAGTATTTCCATGTGGAAAGGATCTGGACTAGTTCTGGCCCTTCCACATAGTTTGCAATAAATCTCTAGGACCAGATGAAGTCAATTTCAAATTTCTGGAAGAAGTAATGGGAGAATTCCACTGAATTCCTACCAAAATATGCAGGGAATAATAGTCAAGAAAGCCACTATGTAAGACCAGCACAGGAAAGCTGTCATTGCGCCCATCTTTTTAAAAGATACAGGAAACAATTGCAGTAACTCTCCCAATGTATTAGAGTCACTGATAACAGAATCTAACCATACACATAAAATTGGGCACAAAGCATCAGAGAATGAAGCAGAGGGGAGAGACATCAAAGAGGAATGGTAATAGGACAATAAGGTAAATAAAGTCAGTGATGAGGGCAGCAAGGAAGGCTACTGAAGAGCTACTAAAGTAGAGGCAAAAAAACCCATCAGCAAACAGACATTGCACAAGGTGAACGGGAATGGACCAGGTGTGTGACAGTAGAAGGTCTGTTACTTCTGGCTTCAGAGGGGTGGTATGAACACTGTTGTCATGCTACAGCTTCCCCTGCCCTCCAAAGTTAGTTTTACATGGCAGAGTAATTCTCACACTGCAGGAGCTGGCTTCTGCCCAAACCCACAGCTTTGCTGAGCTTTTCCAGCCACACCTACAATATGTCTTTCTACTCTGCCACATTCTAACCACCAACACCCCACTTTACCAAGTAGCTGAGGTTACTTTGACCTGCCCAAACTCTGTGCTCACCCTTCCGACACACACCAGCCTTCCCAGGTCACTGGTACTCGGGGGGTGCCTGTAGTGGTGGCTGGTACCAAAAGCGAGGACATTACCTAGGAATAGAGTGCAGACTACAGGGAAAGATGGTTTCTCATCTTCCTTCCAACATGGTTAATTTTTGAAGTGCACACACACACATTTGGAGGTGGGGGGGAAGGATAGTATCCTGCAAATGAGTTTAGCTCTAATTCCTGCAATTTTCTATCAGATTGGCCAGCAAGCCCTAGACTAGCCTACTCACCTATGAGGAATAATCATTTTTGCTATGTGTGCCATGACCAGTCCCCAGGTTAACAGGGACTGCATGAGTGGTACAGGCAGAGTGAAATCTATGTCACTTGCACCCTGGGGTGGGAATTTATTGTTCTTAGTCAACCTCAAACTCCCATAATGGTTTATATGTTATTAGTAAATGTGGAACAAGTTAGAATTACAAGCAATTCCTTGTGTACCAGCAATGCAAAAACCTTGTTATAGCAAAGCAGAACAGGCACACCTAAATAAACAAGTCAAACTGTCAAAAAACAAACACTGACTAGCAAGCAGGGTGAAGCCTGCCTATGCTTACACATAGACACGGTCTGTGGATTTAACTGGTGTATTAAGAATAATGTCACAGACCAAAACAGTTGTTCAAATAACTTCAAACCATGGTATTCCCTCAGTTCTTTTCTTTTCTGGTCTGTTCCACTCATTCACACACTGTGCCCTGTCAGCTACCCTTTTAGAGCAGCACTGACAAAGATAACACCTCATTCTACAGGCCTACTTTCCTTGCAAGAAAAACATATGTTATTCACTCTGCCTTCACTAGAAATGGGGCTGTGAAATACCTTGAGTCCTTATCCAGTTTGCTCTATTTTACTGTTTTAGTTTTTAATTTACCTTTTCCAGTTCATGGCTGGTGGTGAGGAACTCCATTAACTATTCTGATTTGAACTAGTTCATATTCACTGTCGTTTCAAACTATTCAGTCTAAGTCATCTTGCCATAAAACTGCAGAGAAGGAGAGGAACACCAGAGATTTACTACCCAAAGACATTTCTGCAAGATTTTTCAGACTACCAAAACTATTTGAAAAGACCACAAACCACAATCCTTCCAGGTAAGCAAATATGTTCTCCTTCCTTTATGGGAATGTGTTATTACACTGCCTCTTACTCTCTTTGGTCTGGAATCTCTCCTAATTCTGAAAATTAATGACCAGGGCTTTCTAAAGTATGAGGAGACATAATATCACAAAGCATCTGTTTATAAAATTAAATGAGAGAAAGAAGTCTAACTTCAATTTAAACGCACCACATATGCTGTACTGCAAGCAACTGAAACAGAAAAAAATTTGAACATGCAACAATAGAAGAGCAAATCTATGTGTGCAAGACATTTTGTCTTGCTTTGAGACAATGACTGAATACCTGACTTTCTCTGTCTGGCACGCAACCAGCAGTCCATTATCAAAGGCATTATCTAGAAATTCTGTGTCTTAAGAAAGATGCAGAAAACAAATCCTGAACCTTACACCTGGGGAATGATTCACATTGAATTTTTATATAAGAACTGGGGTTGTACATTATATATATTTAAGATTTAGGAGATATTAGACTACTCATTACAGAGATTTAAGGCTTCTTTCCTCAGTAGTTGTGGTGGTACTGGTTGCTAAATAGCTATAGTGTTCCACAGAGTGCTGCTGCCACACACTGTGTTTAGAGCAGTTTTAAAGACCTAGGAGATCTTGCCAAAGCAAAGTATGAAACTGTGAAATACTGATAATACATTCATTTTCACAAGATTAAATAAGTGACAAACAATAGTAATAGACTTTCCCCCCTTGTGTTGTCTGAAGATAGTTACTTTTTTTCCTTTGGAAAGCATTGATTTAATGTGCTTTTTTGACAAATTCATATTTCTGAAGGTAAGCACTTAGCTTCTAAAAATCCATTGTTGGCATGATTGTGATAAAGGGATGCTCTCCAAATCAAAAACTGTTTTTAACCTTTTGTTGTTGCTGTTCAAATACTTGCATATGCCTGAAACCTTTATATGGAAAACTTGTGTCCAACATTTATTTATGTACACAAAAAAAATCTTCACTTTTCTTCAGCTTCCTGTTATGTATGCAAGAAGAAAACCCAGAACTGGAACGTGAGACTAGTTTAAAATATCAATCTGCACTGTTTTTATAAATACATTTCTGTGAACACATTTTGATTATAACAAAATCCTGTTATAAAATACTACAACTGTAAGTAGACGGTACTGAACAGACACTCAGGTAACATGTCCTGTTATGCTCAATCAACTCCCACTAATGCTTACACACTGAAACTCCATAAAATATGTTCTCCCTTGACTGTTTGATCACAATGAGGGCAGTCTATAGTTCAATAAGCTTTATATAAATTAACATTAATTAAAGGTATGAACATGGAAATGCCACTTTCCTTGTCCTTTCTTCCCACCCCTCATTTTTAAATGCCTCATTCTAGGTCTCATCTACTCCATATGCTTCTTTATTCTGAAACACTTCTATTTGTAATACCTAATAAGACAAAATAACTAAAGATTTTTATGTTAGTAGTATTAATTTACAAATTAATCATAGCAAGAGGGATTAGAAGCCAACATTTTCCTCAATAAATTGAAGGTACTATACCATGAAAATTATCCATATATATGTGAAACACTGCTGTCACTTGCCTGACTGCATTTCCTCCTCTAATTTTATGATTTTGTATTATGTGGTTCTAACATACAAAGGTGATTATTTTTAATTATTTAGCTTTCAGGTCCATTTTCTGTATCATAACCAGCTTTCTGTTGTGTTCTTGCATTGTCCACTCCTGTATTCAGCCTGTTTGACTAGTTATAACATCTCAACAGACAATGAAACTTAGAGATTCTAACAACTAAGAAAGCTCTGTTCTTCCTTCTTACACATAAGGAGCACCAAGAAAATATTTCAGTTCTTATTAAAGAATGAAGTTAGACATCACCTAACATCAGGCAGTCTCTTCCACTCCTCTGTCTGTGACAATGATGGCCACTATATACTAGTGAAATGCCAAAACAGGCAATCTGAGATTGCCACTTTCTGGAGTTCTCTTCAGAGTTGATTCATGGACAAAAGGAAGACCATTTTTTAACTCTTCAGAACCACATTATTTGATATGGTTGACGTCCAACAGAGGTGTGCACAATTTTTAAGATGACAAGAAGAGGTACATGCCGACATACATGCTGCAGTTCTTTCTGTGCAGATATTAAGCAGCTCCCTTTACATTCAAATTTTCTGTTTTATTAAGCAGAACATGAGAGAGGGATACCTACAACTAATCATAAGCACGTCAGTCTGGAAAAAAAGAACAAAAATTTTATCTGGTTGTCTGGTCACTATTGCTGCCTAAATAAACGCCATCTGACTAACGCTGCTCATCTGCACATAGTTTTAGGATGAAGAATAGTAAGCTTTAAAACAGCTGCTGTTACTGAAAATAGTCTTTTAATAAGAAAAGCCTAGTGTCTGTGAATGTAGTCAATCTGCCTCTCTGGAGAGATCTCATTTAGCACACACAGTTAAAATATAAGTGGAACAGGAGGTGAGAAATTCCATTGACCTCCCAGCAACATTTCAAGCACAGTTTGCCATTAGCAGCATTTCTAAAACTGTTAGCACTCCACCAGAGCATCTCTCAGCCACTTCTAGTACATCTTCAGAGCTTCAGTTCACAGCCCAGTCTTCTGTCAATCTGGAGCTACAGCCTGCAGCCAAATAGGCCCTGACTTACTCTGAATCTAAACCTAGTTTACTTCCAGTCCAACCACCTTTAGCAGCAGGACCTGTATTGTTTATTCACTTGAGAAGTCACCCAAGCAAGGAGCTGTGAGATTTAGGCTACTGATATACTTAGAGTGAGGCATAAATTTTAGTGTCCTGCTGAACCAGAAGCTCAGTTCTGGGTAATATGATACAGAATTATTAGTGTTAGAAGTTTGGGTTTTTTCCCTGTTGTGAGGATCACAGACTTCAGGGGCAAGGAATAAGGAGAGTTTATTAGGAAAGGTGGTAACCAGGAGTGGAAATATTGTCACTGACTGAAGCAAAGAAAATGTCTTCATCACTTCTTTTACACTCATGGCAAGGTCAAATTGATCTTTCTCAAAATCTAAACACACAAATAAAACATATTAATTTATCACTCTTTCTTTTCATGCCCTTCAGAGTTATTTATAGGAAATGCAGTTGATTTTGCTGAGAAACAGTGACCTAGCTCAAAGTATATTATAGCTCAAAGTATATCAGACTGTCTCTGTAACAAATACCAGATGTCTTTTGCACACGAAACCCTTTACTAGGTCAAGAGAAGTGTAACCAACTAGAAATGAAAGCTGTTCTCTCGATTTCACTGACAGCATAAGAGGTGGCATTAATACCCCACAGCTACTTTCAGAGCAATATTTAGAGCACTTTAGCCTGCAAGTGTTGTAAATGCTTCTCTGTGTCAAATTCAGCTTTAATTACGATTTATTCTAGTTATTTAACTAGAAAATGTGAAAACAATGGAAGTTTTACGTGTTAGCAGCAGTTACTCGTTGTTTTGAATGTCATGTGCCGGAAAAACTATGCTGAGATATTTCCTCTATTTTTTCTGTACTTGCTGAAGTCAAAAGCTTCTCATAAAAGGCAAAAGCCAAACTGTTTTCAATGACCTTGTGGGCACACACATTTCCTGAGGAATTTGTGACCATTGAGGCCATGTGCAAGTGGCCAGACATCTCCAGGAAATGGTGTCATAAGTAAAGTTTTATATTTAATCTCAGATCTTAAAAAAAATTACCACTTATTCCTGTAGCAGAATACTGGACACAGACAAGGATATTTTGCTTGTTTCTACTGGGTATCACCGAAGATTTTGTGAAGTTCCAGACTGCAAAGCTCACTCAATAATACATAAAAATAGACAAGTAATACTACAGGGCTGTGCCCCTGTCGTGGTTTAAACTCTGGGATTTGAGCCTGAGGGTGCTCTTCCAGACAGATAACAGACAAATAAGCCCAACACTCCCTGCTCTATCCAGTTCTGCTAAACTGTTTTGCAGCTCCGCCATTGTTCCTCTTCTGGGGGCCTCCAGACAAACGTACAATGCCACCTGCCAAGATCAGCATGCAGAACTCTTTTTCAGTGAGGCAGGTATCTGGACCCCGGAGACATCCATTACCATAAAGACCTAAGAGCAGGAGGCATTATAATGCACAGCATGCTTCGGAGGTAAACAAGGGGCTGGGTAGGGTAAGGGATTGGAAATGCAAACCAAGTGGATTGACTTCGAAGATAGAAGTGTTCAGAAATTACACTGAGGTGATTCCTACAGCTGAGGTAACATCTGAATATCTAATGGTGGCAAATAACTGTTTAAAAATCTGTACAAACATGGTGTAGACAGAGTCTTCAACACAATTTATGTCACAGGATACTAAACAACGGGAATTAAACTTCATTTAGTAGCTGGAGGCTGTCTCCTCCTACTATGGAGGCTGCCCCCCTAACATACCAGTGCTGCAATTCTGTTTGAACTGCTTTTCATATAGTTCTGCAGGCAGCAAAAATAAGATCTTAAGGATTCCTCGCCTTCAGATATGGAGAGAGAAGGATCTCTTTGCCCCTCTAAAGACAGGAATTGGAAAGATTAAAAGGTAAGTAAAGGAACACTGCTGCTGATAAGAGATACTTTACCTTCCAAAATAATCCTACTCTTCTGTGCCTGTAGGATACACAGCAGAGATAGCTCATCGACCTCTCTTGTTCCTCTCGGCAGACAGCAGCAGGGGCAGTGGTGGATCACCCCCCACTTTTTACCTGTGGGAACATGCAGAAAGCAGTGTAAAATATCTGTGACTGCTCAGAGGTAGAAAGAGTGAAAAAGAACCAAAGATGGGAGTGTGAAGAGGGGTAAAGAAACCGTCCAGGCAGAAGATCAAAAGAAAGGAAAAATCCACATAGAAAGATGCTGATGTTTTTTTCAGTGCTTTCTCAGGGTTGTGTGTCTAAGGTATGTGATCTGTGACACAAATTAATGGACTTTCTGCTTCTTCAGCAATCATGACATCACACCTTTAGGAATGCATCTTTCCATGCTGTGGATGTTTTTGAGCCAGAACACACAGGAGAGATCAGTTTGTAACAGATTACAAAGGACACAGTTACGGAGCCACCTGTGGATGCAACGCTTTGTTTGCACTGGGTAAGGTTTCCAGCTTTCAACCTTCGCCTGAGTTTTCCTCACACAGATTGATTTCCTCATAATTAATTGAGGTGCTGAAAAATATTTAACAGTCTTTTTTCTAGTATTTTACCAAAGAAATAAGACAGCGAGTTTTTTATTAGAAATTGTAAATTGTGTGTTCTGGGAATTTGCAGTGAAAACCACTAATGAAACAAGTTACTAATGAGTTACAAGCACAGGCAATATAGTGACATACCAATGTCCTCTAAGTGAAAGTTTACTCTCATGATGGAATTTAAAGGGGACAATGAAGAATTATTACTCAAAAGCAAAGACACCCATACCCCACCAAAAACAAAAGAATTTTTTTCTTGCTGTTATTTTGAAATACATAAATATATGATCCAGGGCAACTTGTAAAAAAATAATGTGATAAAATTGTCTGAGGCAGCTCCGATTAAGTGATACCTCAAATATTTCATCCCAAGTGAGCAGTTTCCTCTAGGAAAAGAGGTCAAGGGGAAAGCGGTCAAAGACATAAACTGATTCTTGGTCTGTCATTCACAAGGGAGAACTTTTCTGTTTAAAATCAAGCACGGTTAATTTGCATTCTTACATCCTCTAAACCACTCAAGCTTTGAACTATGTGCTGTCTCAATTTGTTATCTTGGTCACCTAATTTCTACAGTTTCTGGGTAATTTCTTTTACTTCACCCAGTACTTTTAATCTCACCCACCTACATACTGTAATCAAAGTTTAGGACTGGGGGGAGGGAAAAGCCCTACGAAAACACCACTTATCTCCTTCCAAAATGCTGTTTTAAGGAGGCACCATAAACTAAAATTAATCTCCTTTCCAAACTACTACTGGTTACAAAATAAATAAACCAGAATCGTGTGACAGGAAGACAGCACTCGCTTTCCATTTTGTTTCCATCAAGTTCAAAGGGGGCAGGGACTGTTACATTCCCCCTGGCAGAGCACAGCTGTGACCGAGGTTCTGAACGTAAATGTGAGACAACACTAACAGATTGGGCATTATGAATTTTGAACTTTACATATAAAGGTAAGGTATAATTAATAATGTTTTAAAATTAGAATTCTGCTTGTTTTACGTGTGTATGAATCGCCTACACTCTCTGTTAGAAATACACCAGGTTTCCTCTCATTTGAACACATTTTGTGTACCTCCGCCTACCTCCTTGATCTATTCATTCACAGTATCATAGTATTGATAAGGTTGGAAAAGACCTTGAAGATCANCAGCGCCCCGCCGGCGACTTGTACCTGTCCCGGGGGAGGAGCCGCAGCCACAGAACCAGAGGGACAAAGTTGACTCTGGAAAGTTTATCGGGGGTGGGAAGGGAAAGGCGGAGAGCAAAGGGGGAAAGTCGCTCCCGCCCCGCCGGCCGCAGACGGGGACTCCCGGAGGAGGAGGAGGAGGAGGAGGNCCATTTTGTTTCCATCAAGTTCAAAGGGGGCAGGGACTGTTACATTCCCCCTGGCAGAGCACAGCTGTGACCGAGGTTCTGAACGTAAATGTGAGACAACAATAACAGATTGGGCATTAGGAATTTTGAACTTTACATATAAAGGTAAGGTATAATTAATAATGTTTTAAAATTAGAATTCTGCTTGTTTTACGTGTGTATGAATCGCCTACACTCTCTGTTAGAAATACACCAGGTTTCCTCTCATTTGAACACATTTTGTGTACCTCCGCCTACCTCCTTGATCTATTCATTCACAGTATCATAGTATTGATAAGGTTGGAAAAGACCTTGAAGATCATTTAGTCCAGTCTATAATCCAACTAGATCCTAACATCTGTAACATTTATATTCCTTATGGCTGAACTCTGGAAAAATAACCGGCGCTCATCCTGCACGGACTCAACACGGATCGGGACGGGGTAGGAGAGCGGAGGAAAAGGCAGCGCACTTTTATACTGAGGGACCCTGCTTTTTAATGACGGGTGAAGTTGAAGCGTGCGCTTTTCCCGGAACACGTTCGTACCCGGCCCGGGGACAGCGCACAGTCGGTGCCTCCCGAGGGGAGCCCCGGGCCGGCCGCAGGCGCCGCCCAACCGAGGGAGCAGGGCCAGCGACTACGGCGCTCCCGGGGCCTCGACGGCGACCTTCTCCGCAGCTGCTACNGGCGCTCCCGCACTGGAGGCACTCGGAGGCCTGCTGAGGGGAGCGGGGCACGGCCGTCCTCCCTGCCCGCCTCCCTCCCTGGGGGGGAGAAGCGGGCGGGCAGGACCAGCGCTCGGCACTCGGAGAAACTCCTGGGGGGCGGCCGGCGGGCCCCGAGCGCTCGGAGACACGGAGGCTCCTCCGCCGGCACCCCCGCGCCTTCCTCCCCGCGGCCGGCGGCTCCCATGGCTCTGAGCAAAGGGCTGCGGCTGCTGTGGAAGCGGGAGCCGGGGCCGAGCGCCCTGCTGGAGGCGCGTAGCCGCCAGGACTGCCTGTTGCTGGAGGCCGGTACCGTGGCGGCGCTCAGTAAGTGCGGGCGGGGGAGTTGCGGGGGCCCGGGAGGTGCCGTGTCCCTGGGGACGCGCCTGGTGCCTGCGAAGGGACGCTGGGGCGCCGTGGCAGCGGCTGATGCCCTCGAAGTTTGGGGCGCTTTGCTCCGTAGCATGGGGAGAGGAAGGGAAAAACGCAGACCCGGGACCGGTGGGACCCTGGCCAAGGGGAAATCCTCACTTTACACCCCGGCCTCCGGCACAGCCCCACAGGCCGGGCCACTTGCTGTCGCATTTGGGTGACCCCCGGTGTCCTGCCGTGCGTGTAGATTGGACAGCATCTTCTCCCGATCCGTGGTGTTAAATTCTTCGATAATAGTGGACACGAGTGCTTTACATTTTTCTAGTTGTTTTGGTTTTTTAATATCAGTTCTCAATGACAGTGAAGCAATACTTTACTCACTTTCCCTGATTCTAAAACCTGTTGACATTGAAAATCTATTGTGATGTCAGTGGCTTTTGTTTTGTATTTCATTATTCGGGTACAAATCTAAAACAGCTCCACTTCCTAAAGACCATGTTCATGAATAAAATGAAGAGTCTGGTAATCATCTAGACAACCCTGAGCCATTTGTATGACCAGTGCTTTGAAAGATTTGCAGTCTTACTAATTAAAGGAATCATTAACACAAAGTACAATTTTCTCCCCCAGTGCTGCCATCCCCCATTTGAATTGCTATACCTAAAATGATTTAGTCCCTGGAAAGCTGCCCAGTGGAAAAGGACCTGAGGGTGCTGGTCAACATCCAGCTGAGCATGAGCCAGCAATGAGCCCAGGTTGTCAAGAAGGCCAATGGCATCCTGGACTGTATAAAAATAGTGTGGCCAGCTGAACCAGGGCTGTGATTTTCCCTCTTTACTTGGGAGGCTGCATTTTGAATCCTGTGTTCAGTTTCATGACCCTCACTACAAGAAAGCCATTGGGCTTGTCCAGAGGAATTGATGAAGGAGCACAAATCTTATGAGGAGTGTGGCTGGGGAAGCTGGGGTTGTTTAGCCTGGAGAAGAGGAGGCTCAGAGGAGACCTTACTGCCCTCTACAACTACCTGAAAGGAGGTTGTAGCCAGGTGGGGGTCAGTCTCTTCTGCCAGGTAAGAAGCGATAGGACAAGAGAAAATGGCCTCAAATTGCACCAGGGAAGGTTTAGACCGGGTATTAGGAAAAGTTTCTTAATGAAATCGTCTTCCTGAAAGGGTAGTCAAGGGTATTGGAACAGGCTGCCCAGGGAGATGGCGGAATCAGCATCTCTCTGGAAGTGATCACTTGGTGTGGATGTGGAAGCTGGGAAACGTGGTGGTACTAGGTTAACAGTTGGACTCAATGATCTTAGAGATATTTTCTAATCTTAATGATTCTCTGATTATATAATTTATATAGTCTTTCTTAAAGTGTGTGTTAGAAGAATTTTGAAGTAGAGATTTGTGTAAAAGCCTGTTTTCCATGCCTTTTGAAAGTCCCATGTCAGCTCTTGAGGTAACTAATCACGCATGTGTTGGCATTCACCCCACTCCGTGTTAATAACTTTGTAGTTTTATTTCATTTGCTTTCTCTGTTCCTATCTTGGTCAGTTCCTCTATTGTAAGAACAGCTAGTTTATCTAGTGAAGCCTGTTTAGTTTATTTCTTCTGTTTATGCAGCAGAGGACCAGAAAAAGAGGGAGAACCTGTAGTAGGTATTGTGATGGTAAATTTAGAAGAATTGTGAAGAGGAAGCTCCACAGCAGGGTGGTGACAGAAACAACATTAATTCTGTTTTGTTTGACTTGCCTTTAGGTTGTTACTATGTAACCATAAAACACTACAGTGGGAGGTTAACATAAACTTTGCATATGTGTGGTTTCAGGCATCCTAGTCCTAGGATTGTTAGTTTTGTCTTCTCTGTCTAATTTTCCATTTCTAAAATAAAATTTAGGAAAAAAATGCATACCTGTGGCAAGGAGGAATTGTGCAACTGTGACTTGTGCAAACCTCCACACTAAATAAAAGCAGGTATGTATACCTGGAGCACTTAAGCTGTACAACAGTTTATGCAGATTTGCAATAGCAACTCACATCAGTAGAATTGTAGAGGGAAGTAGTCACAAACGGACAGTGAATGCCTGAGAACAAGTTTTAGACATTGTTCATTATTCTTTTTCTATAATTACTAAGTATCTGTCCTTGAACAGGCATGACATCTGTACTTTTTGAAAGTTTAATTGCTTCTATAATGATTTTGAACTAGAGGAAACAAATGTGGAATTTAACCTAGTTCAAGTGGTGGAAGGGGAGTGAGCATTGTCCTAGAAGACGTGGTGTTACAAAAAAAGAAATCTGAAAAAACCACACAGTTGTATAAACACAGTCTCTATACAGGCCATAAACCTCTGGCAAGCTCGTAATTGAAATAAACACTTTCAAATAGGTAAACGAACAATTTCATGCTGTCTTGTGAATGGATCAGGATACTTCTTTTCCTCTTGATATGTTGTAAAAATTATGATGACAATTCTATTTCTAAATTGATTATATTTCAGAATTTCCTTCCTACATATGGAGATTTATTACTTGAAAAATATTTGCACCTTTGATGTCAGTAGTGGAAGAGTATTGTAGAGATCTCTAGTTGTCTGAGATGTCAGCAATTTATGAAATGAGAACACTCATCCTGTAATGGAAACCTAACCTAAGAAACTTTTGGAAGAATCGAGGAATCAAAAATCACTGGAGGAAACCTAGTTACAGATCCCTAAACCCATAAACTTAATCTCTGTGGTGATGTAATATCAACAGAACAGTTTTCTGTTCTATCAGAGGTTAAATAGTGTTTTTGAAGATGGGAGTTTTTCTTCCTCCTCTCATGATACCACTGTAGGGCAGAGGGTAAAACTCACTGGTTTGAATTTAAGGGCACATTTAGGAAGAGGGTTTTTTTTTTTTTTTTTCCCATTCCCCTGCTGCTGGCAATCCTCAAATTTCAATCGTCTCCAGAAGGATGGGTGACAGCCTGAAACAATTCTTCTGGAAATTCTCTGAACTAGCACACCAATAGATTCTGTGGAAGAAATCTAGAGTCATGAAGGACAAAGAAAAATTGTCATTGATTTAGAAGTTTTTGCTTAATACAATGGGGAATATAGATAGAGATGCTGTTCCTGCTTGGAACACATTACACAGATGAAGTGAACTGCACAAGGCAGTTCTGGACTACTGTCAGGGCAGATGCGAAACTAAACTAAGGCTATAGTGCTGAAAATATGGTTATTTAACTTTATTGTAGAAGGTAATTTCAGTGAAATGCTGTCAACAGGAGTGCTCTGCCATTGAAATTCAGCATAATGATATGGTTTCTCTAGAGAAGAGCCAAAGGGTGCGCAGATTTTTCATTTTTTCCTGCCAGCTCTTTGGTTCTGCAACTCTTTCTTGCTGTTGTTACATACATGTTGTATGTTGTTACATAACAGGATGTTACAACACCTGTTATGGTGGATCCTAAATAACAGCGGTGTTTTGAAAACATAGAACTTCAAAGTAGATGCAATGCATGTTGCTGCACTTATGGCTGAAGTTTTTCCACCAGACTTCCACTCACGCTTCTGGGAAGTTAGCCTTTAATGGAGACAAACTTTATATAGAGTCAAGATGTGTGTACAGTCTGGAGCAGGTCTGTGCCTCCTCTGCAGCTCAGGTGCAGGTGTGTGTGTGGTTCTCTGATGTGGCTGAGCCAAATCAGGGTATAGTCTTGCAAAACCAGGAAGCAGCAGTTATTTACCTGTGTGTTAGTTTGTTTGGGTTTTTTTTTTAAACAGTGCAGTTTGTGCACATTCACTGTTTACCGTTGGCTTTAGTTTTGTATTTATGTGGACATTTATACCACTGAGTGGGATTTGGAAATCAAACACCAATACTTGTGTAAGCATACTCTGAATGTATTTGTAGGCACTACACGGTTTCCAAAAC
The DNA here is from genome assembly GCA_013390025.1 of Pitta sordida. Lineage (NCBI taxonomy): Eukaryota > Metazoa > Chordata > Aves > Passeriformes > Pittidae > Pitta > Pitta sordida. The sequence goes on from WEKX01000805.1 coordinate 133,261, forward strand.
AGTGAGCCCCACAGCATGACTCATTTCTATGCTCATGCCAGAATATTAACATAGCTGGTACAAATTTTTGTGAATTTTTTTGGTGATTTAATGGTGTTCAGACTTTTCCATTTGTGGATCCCTACAGAACTTGTAGTGGGAGTGATATGTATCACAGAAGCCTTGCCTTCCTTAGCTGGTAGTGGGCACCTGCAAGCTGTGGTTTCTCAGATTGAAATTCACTGCTATAGGTTATAGGGAAAAGTGTGTTACAGTTCTTTCCCTATTTTCAACATGCAAATTAGATACAGAGAAGGGGGAAGGTGTGTTGGTGTAAAAGCAGAGAATGGGTTACAAGATTTGTTTTCTATGAAAACTGGCAGTGGTTGTGAGGGATGAATGTGATGTTTATGCCTGTAGTGACTGCAAGTTGCTATGTGTGTCAGGAACCACATAAAGATAATAACCAAGCTTCAGAGAAATAACTTAGGGACTTCCTTTTTTTTTTTTCATTTTCTTGACTGCCTACAGTTTACAGAGCTGGCCAGTAGAAACATGGTGGTTTTACGAATCCCTTCTTCTTTGGTTGCAAATTAATATATACATATATGCACATACAAGTATGAAAACATATATGTATATGTATAACAACATCTACAGCTACACAGATGTCTGTTTCCAGAATCAGGCTTAAGATTCAGAGGAGAGAGATATACTCCATGAGTCAGTCCCAGATTCTTTTTCAAGAGCTCTTTCTTTTTTTTTATATGTAAGTTGTAGGTATTACTGTGTCTGTGCCTAATGTTGGACTTGGAATTTTGGTACCTCTGGTTACTGACCTTTTTGGGCTCTATATGTTTGAGAGCTGTGCTGGTTCCTGCTGAAGTCTGGGGGATCAGCCCTAAAGAGAGGTTGAATAAAGGAAACTGCATGGCCAGTTCCTGATGGCTGTTAAATTGATTTCGCAGCTTTTACAAGCAGGAAGTTGCATATGGTGTATGTAATTGTATGTCTTTTCATGGTGTGGAGTTTTTTTAGCTCTGAAATATTTCATACATGGAAAAAGTGTCTTGTTTTGCAAGGGTTAAAATGTTGTGCTAACATGCCAATCATACATATAATTTACATCAGGAACTTATTCATAATTTAAAAAAGTGCTTAAGGAACGAGAACCATGTGCATATCTGTAAAGCTGCTGTGCTGAACACAGCACAGTTGTGGTAGTTATTGCAGAAGGGTCAAGACTCAATTATATGCTTAGTGGAAGGAAAGATTACTGAAAAATATTAATGGGAAGCTTTAGTGGAGTTTGGTGATTACTATGTGAACTGTTTAGTTACCATAATTATTATTAACTAGTAAACAAATGCACTATATAGTTTCAAACCTAACTTGTTCTCTAAGTAGAAAAATTTTTGTTTCATCAGCTTGTATAGCATTATTGTGTGTTAAACTATATCTCCAGTTGGCTGGCTTGAAAGAGGAAGGATTTTATATATGAACTGAGTACAGCTAAACATCCAGTCCTCATCTTAGCTTTTCAAGCAGACTGCCCTGCTGCCTCTGCATTTTAGAGACTTTATGAAAGCTATTGCAGAATAAACCCCTGACTTTGAAACATTTAACAGAGAAACATGAAAATCATTTTCATGTTACCAAAGAACCACCAACCATTGTTAGGGTTGGAATGTACTTCTCGAGATCATCTAGTCCACGCCCCCTGCCAAGGCTGGGTTGCCTGGAGCAGGTTACACAGGAATGTGTCCAGTTGGGTTTTGGATGTCTCCAGAGAGGGAGGCTCCACAACCTCCCTGGGCAACCTGTCCCAGTGCTCCACCTTCAATGTAAACAAGTTCTTCTTCAGGTTGAGGTGAAACTTGTTTTGTTTTAGTCTATTACCACTGTTCGCATCTTGTTGCAGGGCACCACTGAAAAGAGTTTGGCACCATCTTCTTGGCACCTGCCTTTGAGATAGTTGTATGCATTCATGGCATGCACTGAAGTGCTATGTCTTTGAAAACACTTAGCTGCTAAGTGTTGGTAAAACTGTATTTTTTGTATTATCAGAGAACTTGTCAGATATTGGCATATAACAGGTATGTATTTTCCATCTTAATCACAACCCTTTAGAATTTCATGGTAATTTTTCCATTTAACTCTTTTCATCCAGCAAAGGCAGTAGCACATCAGTTAGTTTGTTCACTATTTAGTCACTCTCTTTCTGATTCTGGCTCTTGTGTCCTAGCACTGTTTCCAAATGCTCTGAGAGGTCTTTCAGAGCAGGTTTTGATGACAGTTATTTGAGATTTCAATAAGATTTTGAGGTTTATAAATAGCTCTTTTTAATAAGACCTCTGCAATAATGTCCTTTGAAAGTCACCCTTTACTAATCCTTTCTGTAAATTGTTTTTTATAAAGGCTGTTGGAATTCTTCTTCCTTCTCCCCCTCCAAAAAAACCAAAAAATTGTCGTGCTTGTCAGAATCCATTTAGGACCTCCCAGTGCTGGAGGGATGATGCCTGTCTCCTTCCTTGCACACTTGTAGAGCATGGAGTAAGACTGTGCCATGGAGGCTGGAGGCTTGAGGCGCGAAGGATTGTGGAGAAGGTACAGCAAACAGGAACTGTCTGAGGCCCCTGCTCTCACTCATGCAAAATGACAATGGTGACAGTACATCCCAGGAGTCTGTGCAACACTGCGGAGTGTAACAGGACAGGAGACTTCAAATTCCACAAGTATATTTAACAAATGGAATTTACACTCCCACTCCCACCCTCTCCCCCAGTTTGGTCTGTATGCACTAAAACATTCTGGTCTCTCCATTTGCACGACCCACAGATTTGCACGACTGTGTCTATTTGGCATGTTCCTCTGCTCTTGAACTAACCACAGGTGAGGTCTTGGTGCATGCCATGTCTTTAGAGACTGCATGGAGGTGTCAAAGAAAGATCACTTGTTCACTTTTTTGGTTTCTGTGTCTAAGTTGCTTCAGGGAGTAAAATCAACCCTAGAATAAAAAACAGAATTTGTCATGTGGTAAAAGTTGCTGGCAACTTGTTAGTCAGCCAGAAAGAGAGGCAGTGCAGTGCAAAGATCTCCTGGAGCTCTGTGCTGGAAGCCCGCTCTTTGCTTCAGGGCAGCTTTGGAGGTGCTGGCATGCCGAGTGGTGCTACTGTGCAGGCATATGCTCAGACAAATGGCCTGCCCAGAAAGGTGGTGTATTTCTGTACCAGTACTGGCAAAACGCAGCTATTTGCATGTTTGGAGAAGCCCTGTGCCAGGACATGATGTGTGTGTGATGCCACTGGGACCTGGGAAGCCTCACTGGCTTCCATACATGCCAGCGCCAGGTGGTTCTTGCTCATAGTGGCATGAGTTGTGTGTTGCTTATTTCTGTGCTGAAATAAATTCCATTACATTTGGGTCTCCTATATCATGGACCCACGTTCTTAATCGGGTCCCGTGAAGCCCTACTTCCACATTGAATGGCAGCTCATTAATATGTAATTTGCCCCGCACCCTCAGATGGCTCCCCTGCACTGTTTCGGCACTGTGCTGCTGTGTATCAGTTGCCGCGATGGCCGTGCTGGGGGGGTGGGGAAGCGGCTGAGCCCCTGTGGCTGGGATGGGGCAAGTGGAGCGGTGGGGTCACTGTGCCCAGGATAGTGCAAGCAGAGCGGCCGAGCCGCCATGGCGGCTATGAGGGTTGATTTGCATATTCATGACTGCCTAATTGAATATTCATGCGTGTCAGGTCGCTCATGCGCAGTTGTGAAAAGGGGTCTCCATCGCTAAAAAATCATGCCGCTAAGATGTGAAGGCCCCATATGGGGGACGCGAAGTGCAAGAGGACCGACTGTATTTTGGATCATGCTCTTACCAGACACTTTTTAACAGCCAGCTTTCCAACTTGTAATTCCATTTCAAAGAGGCTCACCATGCTTTCAGAGTGACTTTTGAAATATTTTCAGGTTGTGCTTAGCCTGCAAGTTGGTAAGCTCCTGCATCAATCTGAGGTCTGAATTTCTTGCTGTTTTCCTTGTTGTCTATTTCTTCTTAAAGTTGGGTTATTTGGAGCGAGAATTTTAGTTTTGGTTTTCCCTTTTTATTTTAAAGGGAATGAAGCCAAGCTTTTAAAGGAGGGAACAGATTTAAGAAAAAAAATCATCAGTATGTTGTTGTTTCTCTTTTCTACTTGGTAAACATGCCATGGAAAATTGAAGCATCGCTCTTTTTTAACCTTCCTTTTTCTTTCAGTACGTAAGAAAGTCTTGAAAGGGAGTCTTTTTTCAAAAAATGAAACATTGTTATAGTCTATCTGAACTGGTTTTGTGGAGTGGTTTTTTTAAGTGCCTGAGCTTACAGTGTCTCAGCTCTTAGGATGTGCTGTTACTGAATATTTAAATTGTTACTGTCCAGAGATTTACTTTACCTGATAAAAATCACTTTGTCCTCTCTCTGTTGCTTATGTTTTGTTTCACTGGTGTGTGAAAGATCAACGTTTTACTAGTTGCTCCTCATTTACTCAGTGTTCTAAGAAAGCAGAATAGGTAACTTGTGAAAGTGTGGTAGTAAAAACAAAATTAAGAAAAAATTAGTGTGTATTCTTCATTTGTCATAAGTGCAAAAATTGAGACAATCATGTTTTCATTTCCTTTGGGCATTGCCTCTGCTAAGAAATCTTGTGAGATGAGTTGCCCTTTCTTTCACTTCAAAATGTGAGCAGTATATGGGATATTTATTTGTTTTCTGTGCTTCTCACTGAGCTCTTTGCTTCTTGAGATTTATAAAGAGAAGTATCTTTCTAGCATCCATTGCAGGCAGTTCAGTTTGTACTCTCTATGCCAGGAAGTTTCAGGTCTTTTTAATTGCTGAAGTTTATTATTAGGAGCATAAGATTGCAAATTATTAGCAAATCTCTAAAATTACCATGTTGCTGTTTATGTGTAGTCCAAGATGTAAAAGCACATGAGGGTTACAGGCTGTTTTCCTCATCTGGGAAGCTAGCCTTGCTCCTCATTGAGAAATATGTATACACAAAATCCAAACTTACTCATTCAGAAAATATGTTGGGTTTATGTTAAAGTAGCCAGTGACAAGTTTGATCTGTGTTCTGTCTGCATATCTAAATGTTCAGAGTGTGCCCAATGAAGTCACTTGTTGTAGAAATACACAAATATAACATCAGCATCTGACCCTTTATTTATTTAATGACCTAATTCTTACTTCACTAAAATATGTTTAATTCTTCTTGAAATCAATATCTGATGTTGTGTCTACATCAAATAGTGTTATCTTGCGTAAAAAAAAATCCAGTTCTCTCTGACATTAGACTGAGAATCTGGAAGCGTATACCCTCTCTTTCTGTACATCACATTTTAGCTTAGGGCCAGAAAAAATGTTATTTTTGTTCTTATTTTGGAATAGTGTAAAGTTTACATGTGCCTGTGTATTTCTTTACTTAGTCTGGATCTGATGTGGCATCTGTACCGTAGAATAAAAATGGTACTAACAATCCTGTTGTTTGAAAGTGTAGTGAGTGCTCTTCTTCCTTCTTGGGTGGTGTGTGGAGAGGCAGTGCATTTCTGTCCCATAACTTTTTAATCTCTCTGGTTAGACTTGATATTAGGAAAAGGTTTTTTACTGAAAGAGTGATCCAGATGTGGAATGAGTTGCCTGCAGAGGTGGTTGAGTCACCAACCCTGGACGTGTTCAAGGGGAGGCTGGACGAGGTGCTGAGTGCTATGATCTAGATGTAGAGGATAGGTTAGTTGGATTATAGGTTGGACTAGATGATCTTCAAGGTCCTTTCCAGCCTTATCTATACTGTTTTACAGCATTTTAAGCCTACCTTTGTACTGAGCAAAATCAACAGCGGGAAATACTGGTGTAGGCAGTTGCAATCTGAAAATTTTATAAAGATTGGATAACAAAGTTTTCTGCCGTTCCTTTTGTTTCTCAGCTGTTTTGTTTCTCCTTTGTTTCTCAGCTCCAGAAGAAAAGGATGCAATTAAAGGACAATATGAAAAACTCATAGATGCTTATGGCTGTTTAGGAGAGCTTCAGCTTAAGTGTGGTAAGTGGCCATCGCTCTCAATGAGGTTGTAAATTGTCCAGACAACGATAAATGACAACAAGTAGCTAAAGTTATCCAGTTCCTTAAATTGTGAAAACTAATTCCACCTTGTCATGTACAGTCTGGAAAAGATCTGTTTCTTTTTCTATTCAGTGCCAAAAGCTTATCACTGAATGATAGTCTGAGAACTTTGGAATTTTTTTTTAATTAATTTTTCTAACATTCTTAACTGCCTGACGATAATTGCTATGGTTTTTTCCCCTACCATATTTGTCCAAGGAAACCTACAATTTCTTGTGTTCTCTCTTTAGAGGTCATGTTTAGACACTGATTACCATGGTCATCTGAGACTACAGTACTACAGATTGCTAATTCTTACTGTAATGCCCAATTGCCTTTAATTGAATGATTCATACAGATAAAGATGTTCAGAAGCATGCCTTTAGCTTCAATTAGTATTGTAAGGAATATTTATTGTCATTGCTGTAAATCTCTATACAGTTTGGGAATCTTGATTTAGCAAAGGACTTGCTATTACACTGCCTACAGGAATGTTAATGGAAATAACAATTTTTAAGAACAACTACAGTGGTTGATTTTAAGGTAATAGTACCTTACATAAAAATACCGTATATAACAATCACTGATGAATTGGATGTATAAATGGAAAAACACTGCATGCATCGCTCCCAAGGTCTTCTTACAGTAAGCTTTAATTTTCTCTTGGAGGAATGACAATACTTCTCCATGTAGCTTGATGCTTGATCAAAGCTAGTGGTGGTGTGAGCGCTGGTTTAAATAGGCCAATAGACATGTGTGTCTTTATAGCCCGCTAACCATTTTGCTGCCTTAGAAATATGACTTGCAGAGCCCTCCTACCTTCCACCAGATCTACGTTTATTCCCAGCTTGGTGTCATCGGCAAACTTGCTGATAATAGACTGCATCCCTTTGTCCAGATCATCAATAAAGATATTGAACAGGACAGGTCCCAACACTGAGCCCTGAGGCACCCCACCAGTGACCGGCCTCCAACCGGACACAGCACCATTAACCACCACTCTCTGAGCTCTGTTATCCAACCAACTCCTGATCCAGTCCACTGTAAACCCATCCAAACCACAAGCCTCCAGACTAATTCTGGGATTCTGAGACTGATCCGAAGAGCCAACTGCAATCTGAAGGGTTTCTGTGTCATAGTTTAAACCTGTAGGCCCATCTAGTCTTATAACGTGAATGTGTACTTTTTTTGTTTGTTTTGTTTCTCTTTGAGTTAATTAGGCATTTGTCTGGAGATTTGTATCAATTTGTTAATGTAATTAAAAATGGAGGACTTGTGATTAGTTTTTCTTGGCACTTGGGTCTGTTTTTCTTCATAGTGTAATGAATCCTATTGTAATAAAGGAATGTAGCGATTTGATTCAAGCCACAGATAAGGGTAATTTCTTGTATGTGATGAGAACCAAGTACGTATATCCAAATATATTAGAAGACCTGTCAGTGACAATGGTAGCTCCTCTGGGATAACTTTTTTAAAAAGAGAGGGAAAAAACTGTGTGACTGATGCTTAAGAAGAGTGGAGTGAGAATATATGAGAGAAATAGCTCTGCAGACACCAAGCTCAGTGAGGAAGGAGGGGAAGGAGGCTTGTCAAGTGCTGAAGCAGAGATTCCCCTGTAGCCCGTGGTGAAGACCATGGGCAGGCTGTGAGGCAGGTGAGGCAGGCTGTCCCCCTGCAGTCCATGGAAGAGCAGAGACCCATCTGCAGCCCATGAAGGACCCCCACACCAAAGCAAGTGGGTGCCTGAAGGTGGCTGTGACCCTGTGGGAAGCCCATGCTGGAGCAGGCTCCTGGNGTGGCTGTGACCCTGTAGAAGCCCATGCTGGAGCAGGATTGCTGGCAGGACCTGTGGCCCCATGCAGAGAGAAGCCCATGCTGGAGCAGGATGGCTGGCAGGACTTGAGGCCCTGTGGGGGTCTCAGGCTGGAGCAGTCTGTTCCTGAAGGGTTGCACCCTGTGAAAGGGTTCCATACTGGAGCAGGTACTGATAAACTGCAGTCCATGGAAAGGACTTGTACTGGAGAAAGGTTGTGGAGGACCGTGTCCCATAGGGGGGACATGATCCTGGAGCATGGTAAGAGTGTGAGGAGTCCTTCCCCTGAGGAGAAAGGAGCAACAGAGACAATGTGTGATGAACTGACCATAACCCCCATTCCCCATCCTTCCATGCTGCTGTGGGGCAGGAGGGAGAGAAAATTTGGAGTATAGTTAAGCCTGGGAAAAAGGGAGGGATGGGTGAAGGTCTTTTTAGGATTTGATTTTCTTTCTCAATATTCTACTCTGATTAGTGATAAATTAAACTAATTTCCCCAAGTCGAGTCTATTTTTTCCATGACTGGTATGTGATCTCTCCCTTGATCTGTCCTTATCTCAATCCTTGAGCCTTTTGTTACATTTCTCTCCCCTGTCCAGCTGAGGTGGAGAGTGAGAGAGCAGCTTTGGTGATTGCCTGATGTCCAGCCAGGTCAAACCACCATGGGAATGCAGTGTAACTTTTCTGCTTTGTATAGTGAATTTTAGCACCTGCAAACAAGGCATAATTGGCCAGCTCTTCACTGAGCATCAGTGATGACACAGGCTTTGTTCAGGAGTATCAGTATTTTTTCTTACTACTGGAAAACTGCAGACCATAAGTACTAAATTAACTAAAAATATTTGTGAAAATACATCCCACTGGGATATTAAGAGTATATTTGTAGAGCAGACGGGGAGACATTTTGCCAAGAAATGAAAGATGTCTCTGAACACTTTAATTAATCTGTAAATATCTCTACTTAGGAATCCAAATAAATCACATTGTATGCCTGCCAAAGCAGACCATGCTTTTCACAAGAAAGTAGATGAAATATGCGAAACTGAGTCAGAAAGTTAATGTTTCCCACCAGTAATAACATTCACTTCTATGTACTTATGTCTGGTAACATGACTCACTAAGTTCTTCTAATTTCTTTAGTGAGATGGATGGAAGCAGAATGAATTGTACAGTGTTTCTGAGCTGTATCTCAGCCAAGATTTTGCTGCCAAATAGGATCTAGCAGTGACAAATGCATCTTAAGCGAAGTGTTAGAAGAGCTGACTTTACAGGGTTTGGTTTAGACACTGTGATGTCAGGAAGGGATGCATATATAAAGTGATATTTTAACATGATCACCACATAAGTTGCTTAGTTTAATACAGCTGCTGTATTTCGGGAGGCATTCTGAATTCATTTGATTGTGTATATACCCTTACTCCTGCATTTATATAATGTGTGGTTGAAAGAAAGAAATTTCAAAAGCAAAAATGACAACTAAGTACCCAGCTTGTATTTCTTTTGCATGTTTCCTAAAAACATAATTGTATTTAGAAGAGGGAGAAGGAGTATCTTTGAAACTAACATGGTAGTTCGGAAAATCTTTTTTTTCCTTCATAATTCTGTTATAGATTTCATCAGAAATTTTCAGCTAGATGGTTAAAATCTACTGCTCTGCTGTGTTCTGTTAATATTTTTGAAGACAGACAAGAGACAAAAATACCTTGCAAATTGTTTTTCAGTGGATTATCAAATGAAGTGGAGGTAGGTAGGGAGTGGATCTGGAACATGCTGAGGAAACATAAGGCATGACCGTGGTGGAATGAAGAAAGAGCAAAAATAGGGGCAAATTAATTTTTAAAAGGATAAGGCAGTCTTGAGTGAAATATTTACTGTTAAGGAGGAGAAAATAAGAATTGAATATTGCCTCCTTTTCACCACATCTCATAATAGGCAATGCTGAAGTCATCCCGTAAGCTACAGGGGAAACAATTGCCTTGAGTCATGTATACAGGTTAAATACAGAAACTGCAACTTATTGGAGTATCATGTGATGTTCCAGAACTGCATTTCCTGTTCAACTTGGATAAAGGCAATTGGTTTCACAAGGGCTTTTAAAAAAATGGATGGAAATTATTATCTTATTTCTGTGCCAAATATTCTTCATCCTCTGCCTCTCCTGTGCAGCCTGATATAAAGGGGCATTCAGCACATATTGCTGTGAGTGAAACATTTCTTACATTTCTTTGAAAGTGTTCTCTAGAGGTGGTTATTGTGATTTACAGCTATAATGGGGCAAAATAATGATCTTGGCCACAATGCATGAACTTTTATACCCATTTATCTAAGATGAAAGTTTGGTCCATAAGCTTTGAAATAATTATTTTCTTTAGGTCTGTAGGTGGGTCCTGCTTTTTCCAAGATGTATTGCTGTAGAAAGCATGACTAGTAAGGAACACTTCACTTCTTGCTCTAAAATTATTTCAGAGATTTCTTTAAAACATTCCAGACTGCATCCTAAGGATGTGAGGGACATTCCTACAATTGTGCTCTTCAGTTGCAGTGCTTAGATTTCTAAATCACTTTTATCTATATGTACAGTTTAGAAAGGCTAATATGAATTAGGATTGTACATTAAACTACTTGTATACGTTAAAGGAAAAAAAAAATGTTTTCCAAGGTGAGGGACAGTAAATAGTCTGCAGCTGATGTGGTGGTTGGTACAAAGTGAGATGTAAGAGCCAGACCTGGAGCCTTGATCACTTCACAGGGAAAAAAATTTCCGTTTTTTTGGGTTGCTTTTTGTTGGCCTTAGTGCTGGTCCAATTCATCATGTACGCTGCAGCTCTCACTCAGTATACCGTGTTTTCTGCTGCTGTGTTGCACATGAAACCACATGGAGTTTAACATAAAATTTCCACCCAGATATTTTTTTTTCTTTTTTAGCATGATGGGCTCCTGTTTTCAGGATATAAATAAGATGAGCCTGGCCTGTCCCATACTCCAGATGGAGCAGGGAACTCCTGAGAACAAGGAACCTCTGTAGACTGGCTGTGGTGGTAGTTGTGGCAGGGCCACTGACTTTAGCGAATTCATTTAGTGTTAATTAGCCCTTTGTTCTGAGGATCCAGTACCAGCATTTTGTAACTCAAATTTCTCTCATATTTGAGCTTACACTTAGAGGGAGAGTGCTTGTTTCATGACTTCAGTGCTTTTATTTCCATGTTGCTGTTCATGTTTTGAACAGAAGCAATGTAAATACCTTGAATACTGCTTAGCTCCTTTTGAAAGTTGCAACCCCATAATATGCTTCCTGAAGTTTCTGCCAGGTTGCTTTGACTGCGAGTAGCTGATATTTCTTTCATGTGATTGCTGTTGGTCTGGTACTTGAAGTGCTACTTGCATATAACACTTGTTTACTGAAAACTTAAAGTAGTGGTATTTGTAATTTACTTATAGAATTGGAAGTTATAGAGAGATGCAGTTTTGAAAAGTTAAAGCTGCAAGGATTAAGGGAATAGTCTTGATTGTTTTCAGGAAAAATACCTTCTGGGTTCAAGAAATATTTGAGTGTTTCAGTTTGATCTATTTCATTAAAGAAATGATATTTTAACAGTTCATTCAGCAAAAACAATTTAAAAAATCTTCTCTGTCTTGTGTGATAGCCTCTCAAATTCCTTTACCATAGGAAATTCCATGTTGTGTTTGTAGCAGTATTGTTTGTTTGTTTGTTTGGAGGGTGCGTGTAGTAAGTCAGGAATGCAACTTTCTGCATTTTTTAATGAGATTTACTGGATAATAAAAATCAGTATTTTAGGAACTAAAAGAATTTTTTGGTAAATTGTCAGCTAAAAATGTTATTTTCGTTGCGATGACTGAACAATTGCCAAATACATAACATAGCATTTGAATTTTTTAGAGTGGAGAAAGTTGATTTTAATTCTGCTTTTTATAAAAATTACTTGTTCTAGTAGCAACATGCATCCTGATTGAAGCAATTTAAGTCATTTCTACCCTTAAATTTAAGTGCATGTATGTTGTGGTTGATACAGCTGCTTTCATGTTGTGTATCTATTTTCTACAGGAAAGATTATGGCTTGTTGACATTTATATAACAGAAAAGAAAGCACAATGACTTTTAAAAATCTAAATTTAGAAGTAAATGGACTGGATTTTTTTTTATTTTTGCATAATAATCAGACTTTCAGGGGCTGGTAAATAAGCAGACATGTTTTTCCTCTGGCTTGAAGTGTTATGTTTCTGCTCTATTAGATACTATTTGGGTATTTGATGCTTTTGTTTTATTCTTTGAAATAACATTTGCAATATGAAAGCATGAGTGGAGACAGCGCAGTTATCATTTCTGTTACTAACTTGTTCGGTGATCAGTATCAATATAGTATATAAAAACATTGACAGCCTGGGTTCAGGGACACCAGTGTGAGAATGAAGGTTTGGGATTGAAGGAAGAGATTGCCATACATAACCTGATGTTGCTGGTACAGGAGGGAAGGCAGGGAAAGCTTTCTCTGTGGGTAGGTGTATAGCTCAGTGCTGAGGAATTTCTCGTATCTTAATGGAGATATGATTAAAAGATGAATAGTGGAGTAGTGTTTTGGTAGTGTTATTTCTGCTGTGAGAAGTTCTTAAAGGGTGAAAGGCTGATGGGAGCCTTACCTTTGCTCAGAACCCTATGACTACATCTGTGCTGTGAATAAAAACAGGGGCAGGACACAGGCCTTGAGCACTGTCAGTAGGATATTGTGGTTATCTTATTCCCTGTGCCAAAAGTAGCATGCCCATCAAGCACAGATTTTCTTCCCACAGACAACACAGTGATAGCCCAGAACTGATTCTTAGGAACACTGTCCAAATACCAGCCAGGAAGAAAGTGCTATCAGAGGGTGGGGCTTGGGAGTGTTTTGCAAGATGCAGAGTCAGAGAGGTTTGTATTTAGCTGTGGCTGTGATGTGGTAGGGTTTCTGCATTCTGGCTGTTTTCTAGCATATACTGAGTCATTGAAGCAAATGAGAGAGGTCAGAGCTGATGTGAAGACCACCTAAGCCCACAGAACAGCCTGGGAGGACAAAGTGGCAAAGCAGGCTGGCTGTATCATACCTTAAATGTATTTGCCTCTTTATCCTTTGTCTCCAGTTTTCTGGCCAGTCTGTTTCGGTTCAAAGGTATATGAGAAGTGCATTACAGCTTCTTCATAATTTGGAGTAAATGTAATAAGACTTATTTTGTGTATATATAGAATCATAGAAAGCCTTGTGTCCGTAGGGAGCTTTGAAGAGCATCTCCTTCCACCACCACTGCCATTGGAAAAGACATCTTCCATTAGACCAGGCTGCTCAAAGCCCCATCCAACCTGGCCTTGAACACTTACTTCCAGGGATGGGGCATCCACAGCTTCTCTGGGCAACCTGTTCCAGTGTTTTGCCACTCTCATAAAAGATGTCTTCCTTGTATCCCATCTAAACATGCCCTCTTTCAGTTTAAAGGTGTTGCCCCTTGTCCTATCACTACAAGCCCTTGTAAAAAGTCTTTCTCCATTTTTTGTTATGGGCATACCTTTATATATAGAAGGGTTGCAGTAAGGTCTCCCCTGAGCTTTCTTTTCTCCAGACTGAACAGATCTTTCATGTGAGGTTACTGCACAGTGGCAGAAAAGTATTACAGCCTCAGAAAAACAACATCCTGATGCTTCAGGCGCAATGTAATAGCTTCTTAGCTATTCTTTGTGATTTGGGGAGGTAGAGATGCCAGATCTTTGAATGTATAGATGTATATCCCATTTGGGGGGTAAGTGGTTGGGTCAAGGTAGTAGTAGAAAGAGTCTAGATTCTCTGCAAAGTGATAGCAAGTTTCTAGGTAAGGCAAAACTATACCGTTGATTGGCTTTTTGTCATGCTTTATTCCTACTTCTTATGCCTTCTTAAACTAAAGGATTGATTTGTTCAGATCCAGTTATTATCCACACTTACTTACAAGCTCCTCAAAAGACAAAACCATGGATAATAAGCTCACTATTATATTTTATTCTCTTTGGCTATTCTAATGTTGACTTTCTCTTCTGAACCATTTAGGAAAGCTTGAGGTCACAGAAGACAATGAAAGTACTTGCACTCTTTGTCTCAGCATCCCAGCCAGCCAGCATTCTGAGTTGTCACTATTGGGGTTTTTTTTTCCATGATGATAACTGATAGTAAGGCATATTAATTGTGTTTCTGTACATTGCTCCCAAAATCTCATGAGTGAAGTTTACTTTGAGCTGATCAGTTTTACGTGGTTTCAGCTAAATCACAGAAGCTATTGGCTATCCTGAGAGAGGGCTAACTCCTAATCTTTACTAGAAGACTGAAAGACAGTATTCAGTCAGTTATGAACTACAAACCATGGTGATCACTGATGAGTGATCTCTTAATCCTTTTTAGTTATGCACAGTCATGTGCAAAAGAGTAATAAATTGTCAAGTTTTATGGATTTCTAGCCCTCTGCTACAGTGTCAACAGTCTTGAAAGTACTCGAGGAGAACACAGCACACCCTTGTTACAGAAAGAAATGTGATGAACAGAGCTTTTTAGTAAATACCACCTACACTGGCCTTTACACAAAACTGGAATCAGCAGAACAGAATGAATAAGATCTAATCTCCCATCTTGTCCGGCCATTCCAGTCCCATGTGCCTACACAAATATTCTGGCCCTGCTGAAAACCACCCCTAACTCAAGTTTCTGTAGCCAGCCTGTGATTGGGAAACAGTCTTCTCTGCTGATGTTTCAGAAAAAAAATAGCTGTGTAAGAGTTGGTGTCCATTCTCAGATGATGGGTCACCTTGGAGGGTTGAAAAGCGATCCTACATAGAATATTCCCTCTTGCTGTCTGAAGCCATACTGTCCCAGATTGTCACTGTGCCCTTAGCTAATTAACTTGCTCTTGACAGGTCAGCTGGTAGTTCTACTATGCTAAATTAATAAATCTTGGCTCATTTCCACCTTTTTGTACTAACTGAGATGACTAGAATGATGTTGTCTCCTTTATGGACCAATTTTAGTGCATCAAACAGTTTCTTCCTGACAAAAGCAGTTTTCAGAACATTTGTTCTACTGTTTCTTAATTATTATTTCAGAGAGGATGAGCAGAGGTTGTCTACAGGAGATGAGGTTACAGTGGTGTTCTCAAGCTCTAAAAGGTAGTTTTTTAGTTTGGGGGCTCTGAATTCCAGCTGCTTCATGATTTCACACTTTGCTTCACAGTCATGGCAGCTGTGATTCATTTAGTGATACAGTTATACGCCGTCATTTGTGAGGAACGGGTCATGCCAGGGGCCTCACAGAACCTCAAACTCGCAAAGACGTGCAGGTCATTAGTATGCATGCAGGCCATGCCCATTGCTCTACCCCCCGGCACTCTGGAGCGCTGCGGACAATTTTCCGCTCCTTCCCACAGGCTCTCTGAGCACAGGGGAGCAAAGGGAATCATTTCTGAGCAGCTGCTGTGACCGCACATGCTCACAGCCCAAGCCCTGCGCTGCTGCTCCCCCGCCCAGTGCTCCCCGTGGCCCCAGTGCTCGTGCCAGCCCCAGTGGCCTTGCATCACACACAGACACACACACAGAATATTATGAGTTGGAAGGGACCCACAAGGATCATCTAGTCCAACTCACCACCTAACACCCGTACAGAGACCGAGAGCACATCCCAGAGCGTAACACCAACCTAGANCCTAAAGACCATTGCAAGCCAGAGAAACTGTGTGTGTCCCCCCTCGACCCGTGCAACCCCCCTCCCGTGCCGTGCGCTGGCACCGCCCATCAGCGAAGAAGAGGCACTGCGCATGCATCAGCAAGGAAACCTCGCAGATCCCCAAAACTGAACTGCGAGAAATTTTCCTCGCAAAATCACGGGGTTGTAAAGGAGAAGTCGCAATGCAGCGGGGATTCACTGTAACTGAGGTTGTCAGCTAATTGTGTACACTCTTATGTGACATAGAAAGCAGAATGTCAAGAGTCTGAATGGCTGAACACACCCAACTTTAGCTGAAGCCCGTAAAGAATATGAGTGCTCTTTGTTCCCTAGGATGGTAAAATTTGATTTTTTTAGTCATGTCCCAACATCAAGCACATTGCTCTTTGTAAAATCAGGGGGGAAAACACACTCTAATGCAGCAAAGGACGTGGATGAGTAGGTATTGTGGAATATCGTGCAATTGTGGTCACTTACCTGCAATTAAGAGTAATTAAGAAATGTAAAGAGCACAGCCTGCATGCCTGTCGTTTACATTTGCTATCCTGTGAAGCAAAGATGCTGGCCTCTGCTGGAACCTTGTCAGCATTACGTGTGACAGCACTCATGAGAAACTGTCCACCTGTAAGTAACCCTTATCTAACTAGTATCTATCACCTTCTAGGTAACACTCGGCTGCACTTTCTGGTCCTGGTGACAGGTTGTACGTCGGTGGGAAAAATCCTGGACACTGAAATTTATAAAATTACTGGAACAGATTTCTGTCCTCTCCAGGAAGAAACTAAGGAAGATGAACGTGTTACTGCCTTAAAGAAAATACTGAACTCTGGGATGTTCTTTTTCTCATGGCCTAATGCAGGCTCAAACTTTGACCTAACTCTGCGGGCTCAGAAGCAGGGTGATAACCACTATGAATCTGGTAACTCGTTCTTCTGGTTAGTACTGCATGTTATACCAGAGTCTTCTCTTGTCCCCAGCTGTATTTTATTGGTCAGACATGCTCAGAGGGAAATGAACACCTGCACTGCAGGTGCACCCCCTTTCATTTCACTGACATGTCATTTTACAGGGCATATGGCCTTAGTGAACTAATGAAAAACCTGAGTGAAACAAGTAAGTTCTGTTTAATTAGAATTAATCTGGTAGTGAAATGCAATTATGAAACGATACTTTATGCTTCAAAGAAGGAAAGACAAGATGTATTGCTCATGCCACAGAAATAGCTATCTCTCTACGTCATGAATTTGTACGTTTCCCCCTCTTTAATAACTTGCTTTAAATTTATCTATTAGAAACCTGCACTTGAAATGTTCATAAATCACATCATTTGTACTGAAGTATCTTCCATTTCTACAAAGTGTATGTATTTAAAGTTTGTAGTTTACTGTTTCAGTAATGTGCCCTAGATTTTATGTTGAAAACATCAATATTAATATGTTTACAGCTCAGTGCAAGTGTGTATGTGGCACGGAAGGAAATTCCTTTGATACACTGTTCTGTGCTTTTTACTTTCTTGTGCTTATAAAGCAAAGAAAAAGTATTTCATATCATGGTAAGTATTGGTTGAGGGGAAAGTAGAAAACACAAAAACACAATGCTAGGTTTGCCTTCCCTAGGTGAGTTTGCAGTTGATGTAATTTGGTGTATTTGCTTTACAAGTTTTGGTAGCATGCTTGCATGCTTGAATTTCTGTAATTCCTATACCTTCTCTTACTCTTTTTCTTTTTTTTTTTTTACAAAAAAGATAGTCACACAGGAGGCATAGCTGTACTGGAAATAAATAAGGGCTTGATGTGGATGGAAAATAACTGGCAAGGTTAAATGTGGGTGTGCTACTAGAATGTGCGATAAGTCATGTGGACCAAAGTAGCTGAATATTAAATAAGAAAAAAAAATCATAATGGATGGTAAATTAACATGAGAGTGCAGTTCAGTGAGACTAAATAATCTTTTTAGCTATATCTTTATATCTTTAGCTATAATGTGATTTCGGCTGGTAAGATCTAGTTTTTTGCATTGAACTCCAGAGAGAGATATGCAATATTTGCATTCAACTGTGTTAATTATGCATGCCTCTCGAAAAGCTTACCAAGCACATCCAGTCAGACACACCGCAGAAATGAGCTGTGTTTCAATGATGAGATTCCTAAGGTAGCAGTATCCCTCAATAAAGAAACAACCTTTAAAACAACTTTTTTCCCTGTGCCATCTTTTGGAACTTCTCTTCCTGAAGGATGAGTACATTTGAACTTTCCTTCTTTGCTGCTTCTGGCTGATCTAGAAGTAGCCCTTGAAGAGGTTCCATTCTCCTATATGTTTTAGAACAGGGATGAATGTCAAGGACAATAAGAAAAGTTTCTATAAGTACATTAACAGTAAAAAGAAAGGCAGTAACAGACTCCACTCCCTACTGGATGCAGAGGGCAATATTGTAACCAAAGACGAGGAGAAAGCAGAAATACTCAATGCACACTTTGCCTCTGTTTTTAATAGCAAAACAAACTGCCCGCAAGACAACTGGACCAGCAGTGGCATGGAAGGAGCTGGGGTGCAGTATAACCCCCTTGTAATCCAAGAGGAGGTAGTCAGAGACTTGCTGAGTGGCTTGGACCCTCATAAGTCTATGGGACCGGATGGAATCCACCCGAGGGTCATGAAAGAACTAGCAGATGAACTTGCCAAGCCACTCTCC
>WEKX01000805.1:152035-192493 GCA_013390025.1 Pitta sordida
GAGGAGCGACTACAGGAACTGGGACTGTTCAGTCTGGAAAAGAGGAGGCTCAGAGGTGACCTCATTGCTGTTTACAACTACCTGCGGGGAGGTTGCAGCCAGATGGGTGTAGACCTCTTCTTCCAGGCTGATGACACCAGAACGAGAGGGCACGGCCTCAAGCTACGCCAGGGGAGGTTCAATCTTAACGTTAGGAAGCGGTTTTTCAAAGAGAGAGTAATTGCATATTGGAATGGGCTGCCCAGGGAGGTGGTGGAGTCGCCATCCCTGGAGGTGTTTAAGAGAAGACTGGATGAGGAGCTTAGTGACATGGTCTAGCTGGGGGGTGTAGGGCTGGATGACCCTGGACCCCTTCCGGCTCGGAGTGGCCTGCTAGACTGTGAGGGATCTAGGTGGTGTTACGCTCTGGGATGTGCTCTCGGACTCTGTACGGGTGTTAGGTGGTGAGTTGGACTAGATGATCCTTGTGGGTCCCTTCCAACTCATAATATTCTGTGATTCTGTGATTCTGTGATTCTGTGAATGGCAACAGCATCGTATTTAGGGCAAAAAGATCTTCCAAAGAAAATTTATCGTGAAGTAATTAGGTGATACAGGAAATTTCAGACTAAACAGTAGATTCTTGAGGAAAGTAAACAATGAGATAAATAGTTACACTATGAAAAATGTCAGAGGACCTTTGTTGTAATCAGCACAAACTGCTTGTTAAATGAACTGCAACCAAAAAACAAAAGGTTATACTGGCATTTAAGTGAGGATTTCTTTTCTGAGTAGAACTTGGATAGAGGTGGACGAGAGAGCAAAAAATGTTTTAGAACTGCTTTTTCAGTCGTATTTAGATTAAAAGTGTAACAATGACTTGCACCTTTTTCAGAGAAATGCTGTACAAAAGAAGAACAATTCTTCAGGGGTTTCGCTAGATGTAGTAACTCTTGTACAGCAATAAATGATCATAAAGGGGATTTTCTTGGCTTTTGTATGTGAAACAAGGCCCACACTGGAAAAAGAAAATGAGAGAAAACATCATAATAGAAGACATTAGCATCACTGTTAACCAGACATGTTAGGTTTCATGAGTTGTTGATCTTAGAATAAACTGAAGGTTAGAACAGACGTTCCTCTTAAATTTAGTAGCACTTTTTGCAGTATGTCTATTGACTTCCAATTTTTGCTTGGGCATTTTTTTCTGAAACTCCCAGTGGGTTTTGAACTGGTTCTTTGTCCTGTAGCAAAAGCTCAGGTCCAGGCAGTGGTGTTCAAAACAAGTAATTAGCTTGACAATACTGTAATTTTAAAAAAATATTACTAAATATGAATGTATTTCTGGAGTTGAAAGAGGTGACATTTGGATCTGAATTTAAAATATGGATGCAAGATTTAAAGGCAGCACCTTGGCAGTAGCTGTTGAAATTTGCTGTGTTCAGTTCACTGTAGCAGTTCACAAGGGTTTTTTCCTGATACGCATTTTCTGGTTTTGGATAAAGGAAAGGTACAACAGAAAAGAGGTCACAAAACATTAAGTTATTAAATTAATGATTGTTTGAGATGGCACACATGTATGTCTGCTTATTTTATTCACTCATGTCTGTATGTTGATGAACGTTTCAGGAACCAGCTGCTGCACATGCCCTTCAAACACTACCAGGTGAACTGCTCTGACTGGTTGCTGAAAGTGATCTGTGGTGTAGTGGACATTCGCACTGTTTATGCTTCTCACAAGAAGGCAAAAGCCTGCCTTATCTCTCGCATCAGCTGTGAGCGAGCTGGTGTCCGCTTCCACATCCGAGGGGTCAATGATGATGGACATGTGTCTAATTTTGTTGAGACAGAGCAGGTAAGTGGCTGTATCCAATGGCTTTGAATAATTTAGTCCAGTTGTGTTTAATTGGGGCAGAATTTCCAGCAAGGAGTTCAGCAAAAGTTTTTTCCAAGAATATTTAAAATATCACTACATGGCAGATCTATTTGTTATTGCCCATTAAGTATTTCTTTATGATCTGCTCCTTTTCTGTGTTTCTGACTTTTCCACTCACACAGTTTTCACTTACGTTTTTTATTTTCTTTCCTGAATGTGTAAGTGGCCATTTGATACTGTAGTGAAATATAGACAGGGGTTTTAAACTATTCAGGAAGCTGTCAAGCAGACGTGCTGTGTTTGCTGGAAAGTCTTCTTTGGCTAGTAAAGCAAATGTAGAAAAAATAACATTGTCTCAGAGTCAGGCAAATTCCAGTTCAACTCATTTTGGAAGAGATTGCTTAATATTCCCCTTTGATTTGTGGAGGATTCTCTCCAGTGAGAAGTGGTATGACAGTTTTTATACATACATGGTAAAAGCCTCATTTCCAGCTGATGCTGAGACAAAATATCTGTGTGAAATGCATTCAGCAGGCTCCCCTGATTGGCACAGCCAAACAAAATAAGAGTCAGTTGGTTTTCTTACACATAGCTTAACTTGCTACCTTGAAAGTCAGTAAAAAGCATTGGACCCTGAAGAATCTGGAATATTCCATGCCAGCTGAAATGAATGCTTACTTATTGAAGTAAAATCACCTTTTGCTTTTTGAACAGAAGTAGTAAATACTACCAGTCAGAACCATCCTACAGAAATGTGTGACTTTATAAACACAATAGATAAATGGCTGGTAGCTTTCAATAAAGGACAAGCACTTGCTCCTAAAATTTGGTTGTTTTCTGCGTCTTCTGGGAAGGTCTACGGAGTTGCATGTACAGTGTAGATTGTTTTAGAGTCAGCCCTCTTGCACTTTGTGCCCCCCCATATTGCGGCTTCACATCTTAGTGGTGTGATTTTTCAGCAATTAAGGAGGCCCCTTTTCACAACTGCACATGTGTGACCTGGCACACATGAATATTCAATTAGGTAGTCATGAATATGCAAATCAACCCTCACAGCCACCGCAGCGGCCCCGCTGCTTCACCCCGGCCCCAGGATGGCAGCTGTGACAGCACCGTCGCTTCCTCCCGGCCCCGGGATGGCAGCGGGGGCGGCGCCACCACTTCCCCCCCCCAGCGCAGCCACTGTGGCAACCGATACACAGCACCACAGTACCAAAACAGCACTGGGAGGCTGCGTGAGGGTGCGGGGCAAATTTGCATATTAATGAGCTGCCATTCAACACGGAAGTAGGGCTTCGCGGGACCTGAATAAGACCGAAGTTCCGTGGTATAGGAGACGCGACTGTGTATGTGTATGTATTTGTCTATACATGCAGGTGCACGTACAATGGACATAAATTGCTGGCATGATGCTCATTAGGGGCGTATGGCACAGTGACTGTAGTGTGGAGGTACTGAAGTTAACTGTGTCATTGCTTGTTCCAGAGAGTTAAAGCATTGTCATTGTAGGACTGTGCCTGATGGCTGAGGGTGGCATCCCCTCATGAAGATGCCCGTACATCACTCCTAGTGTTTCCTCATGACGGTGCATGAATGTCCACCCTGTACACCCTGTGGGGTCCTTTTTGTTTTCCCTCTGCATGAGGCTGGCATGCCTTCGGGCACCCTTTTGTCCCAAATCCAGCAACTCTTTGGGTGCTTTCCAGCTTTTCCTTTAAGGTGTTCTCTTTGTGATGCATCTTTAACCTCTTCACCTGATTCTGCCTAAAGACACAGGTAGAGCTACCTTTGATTTGACAGTGCTTTGTTCCTCAGACTTGTATTCCCCAGCCTGCACAGTGTTACACCTGTCTTTCAGGCCAGTGATCAGAGCTCTCATGGGGAGGGGGTGAGATTTTTGCTCATGTCCTTTCTTTTCCTGGTTTGCCTGCATTTTCAGTTAGGCTGACAGCTTTCCACTTAGTGTCCAAGCTTAAAATTCTGCTTGCTGGATGCCAAACTTTTCCTCTGCCGTGCTTGGGTCTCTAATGCCAGCTTCTGAATTCTCTGGTAATAATTCTCATTTGTGCCTCTGCTCCAAAGCAACTACAGGTCAAGACCTGCAGCATTTACTTTCTAGAAAGTCTGTCAGTGCATTGGGGGATGCGAGTGGGTCTGCTTACTGAAGAGAGGAATTTTCCCCTCAGAACTTGGGAAGAGAAGGCGGCAGATATGCCAATACACGTAATAACTTGGTACATCCTGCTATTTTAGTTGAGTATCTTCTCATGAGCATTAGTGAAAAGCCTGTTACTCAGGATTTGAAGAATATTCTCTTGATGAAATGCAGAGGAAAGAAAATGCTAGAAAGAGTGATCAGCTTTCCTTCAAATCAGTCTCACATTTGTGATACTTCATTTAACAGTTGTCTAATTTCTGCTATCTTGCTCACTAGTTGGGTCAGAAATTCTTTTTAATTATATTCCTGGAGTTGTTGCAAATGTTGTTGCAAATGCATCATGTTGCAAATGAGTAGCATGAAAAGTAAGAAGGCCTTCAGAGGTTGAAGTAAGAGGTCTGAAGATTTTTAAGTGGTTGTGTTTTTTTCAATTGAGGAAGCAAAAGCACAAGAGTAAAATAATTTGACTGAAAGGTTCAACTAGGTTCAAAATTATAGCAAAGGTTTGTGGTTGTAAAGGATTGTGTGTTATTCTTTGTTGTTTGTTCTAAGAGAAGATTGCAATTGCTAATGGTGTCAAACAGTAGTTTTACCAAGCTGCATGTCCTAAGAAAGCAAAGTTGAGCTAACCACTGGGATGCCTGAGATCCAGTTCAGGCTGGCATCCCACTGCCATTAGGAAGGAAGAGTCCTAGAATAAACTCTCTCCTACTTTCATAGTAGACTACTGACTAATCTCCTATGAGGTAATATCTTGGCTGAATAACATTTTGTTTCCATTTGCTGCATTCTGTACAGTATAATGGCATGTTGGCTATGTGCTTTCATGATTAAATGGCACCCTAGGATTCTGAAAACCCAGGACTTTTCACCTCTTTGTAGGAATTGCTTCTAAAATTTTTCTGGTTTTTAGAAGAGGGAGAAGCAATTAATCTTATCTCCAGGCAGCTCTTTTATGCATAGATGGTATGCTTTTGTCTCCCACTGAGTTAGCCTTGTGGCATTTTAGCTCTGCAATGAGTCATTTTTTTGTGGGCTCACTTAACTGCTGTGAGTCATGGTGTTTGAGAAGAGGGGAAAAGTTGAATATCTTCTTGTTTGCTTTACAGAAAAAAAATTTAGTAGTAGATCTTTTAGATATTTACTCATTTGGCTAACATCTTTACAAAAAAGAAGAAAGAAAAAATTAGACGAAACACTTAAGGAAAAGGAAAATGAAGGGAAGAGAAAGGAGGGCAATTCCTCTGATGTGTGCTTCCAGAGTTGCTGACATTATTTTGTAATGGGACGGTAGCCCTTTCTACTTGCACTGTTGCAGTTAATCCTCGAGTAGTTTTAGGATCAGTCTCTCTTTCTGGGTCGTAGTTTAAATGTTTCTCTTCACCTTTTCTTCCTCCCCTAGTAATCCTTTGAAGTTGAGACTGTGCTGCATTCTTTTAATTCTTTTCTGCTGATAGCTTTGAGAAACTAGCATTCTTTCTTCATTTAGTTTTTGTGCCTGTTACTGCTTTCATTTCAGCTACTCTTGCAGTTTTTCTCCAGTCACGCTACACTCTTAGTATCTTAGTATGTGATTTAGAGGGAACAATTCTAATTAACCAAAGATAAATGAATAATTTCAGTTATTTTCCCGTTTGTGGAACTATTCAATAAAGCAAATGAAATCCTTGACAAAGCATTAAAAGGAAATAACATGAATTTGGATTAACCTCCACTTTCGTCCAATTTAAGAAAAAAATGTCAGGCATGGATTAAGGAAAATGATCCCTATTTCCCAAGAACTCCTAGATTGTTTTGGAGAGCTCTCCAGGAGAGGAATGGATGCAATCATGTGGTTAATGTATTTTCTGGACCAAGTTTTTGTATGACCCCAGACAAAAGAAAAAGGATTATTTTGGCGAGTATATCCTTGGATCCCATGGTCTGAGGTAAAGCGACTCACAGAGTGGTATGTTTAGGCCATCTGTTGTCCATGCTCTTTGTGGATTGTGTGGCAGAGCTAGGGATCCCAGAATAAGCCATCTGAGTATCCATTTCATCATGGACTGTATCTCTGTGTGCCCCTTGAGTCTGTAATGAGTTTGCCATTTGAAGTTGTGGCTGAATGATTATTTTGTTCTAATGAGGATGAGTGATGGAGATTAGTGAATAAATTATTCCAAGCAATTAATGGGCACAGCATGCTGGCATTAGAACATGTTACTGTTGACACAGATGTTTGCTTCTTGCCTAGAAACTTACTAGCAGGAAAGATTCTAGGATCGCAGGGGTAAGGTCTGGCCCTATGCTCTATGAAGAGAAAGATGAAAAAATGTCCTATTGAATTATCAGTGCGAACCCTTAAATGAAGAAAGAAACCACAAAGAGAATCTAAGACAACCGAAGTTGAAAGAAGAATGTGGCAAATTCTAACACCAGAGGTCAGAGGACAAGCAATGTATTATTAAGGCAAAGTGGTCTTCCACATGCGTTAAATATCCAATTCCTACTGTGATGTCTGGTGGGAACTGCAGGAGACCTGTCTGAAAATTCATGCAGCTGGCTGGATTAGATTGTTCTGCGGGCCAGACCCTTTGAGATTAGTGAAGTAGTCTTCAAGTGTTTTGTAGTTTTGGTCGGAATGAACATTCACACTGGGGAACATGGGCAACAATTTGCTGTCATTTTGGATCTAAGATGAGAGATAAGATTCCACAGTAGTTTTATGAAGCCCAAAGAATGTATCAATCCTAATGACAAAGTGTTGTCCAGAAAGTAACCAGTTATTGAACTTTTGATTTGAAAGAATTGTTGAACTCTTAGAGATAAAAACCAGTGTGATCTTCTTGGATGTATTTCTCGTCTATGAGTTAAGAAAAACAGGAAAAGAAAAATCTGGACATAAAGTGCCCCTTATTTTTCTTTATTTCTTAGAGAACTGTTTATCTTTGTTTCTAATATAAGAATAAGGGAAATGGATCTGCTAGAGGACAGGGTAATAAAGTAAAAAATAGAAAAACAAAAAAGTGGGACAATTATGTGCTGTGGAAAATGTGACATTGTGCACAAAACATTGTCAAGGTTGCGAAGAATATGAGAAGTTTTGTACTTGTCCATGCATAAGCAACAAAGTTGGAATCTTTTATTTATGAGTAAAATTTTAACCTGAATGTATTATCAGTGCTTACATAAAATTTTAACAAATAGGTTTTCTTAGAGTGTATATGGGTTTTAAGATTATTCCATTCCTGATCTGAAAAGTCCTCTTAGCCTTAGTCTTTAAATCTGGTTGCTTAACAAGTCTTTTGGTAGGAAGTCTGTTGCCACTAATATTGTAAAGTCAATGCACATAAATAGTAAAAGGTAATGTCAAGATCAAGGAGTCACATGCCTTGGAGTGGTGAATGAAGGGAGTGGGTATTGCAGAAATTCAGGGAAGATTTGTACAGTTGTAATGCTTATTAAAATGATATCCACTTTAGCATAGTAGTCATTGTCCCTGCCTTTCATGCGGGAGTGCAGGGTTTCGATTCCCACCAGGGAGGTGGGCAAGCGGTGGCTGAGCGGTGGTCGCGCGCCGGCCATGCTGGGTGAGCGCTGGGCACGGCCCCTGGGCTCTGCCGAGCCCCAGCCACGGTACCTGCCTGACTGTGGGCACACAAAGGGCACCGCGAGGCGGGTGGGGGGAAGGTGCCTCCTGCTCCTGCACAGACACACACAATTCTCCTGTAGCCTGGCAGAGAACAATGCCAACCATGCAGACACCCTGATGGCCCCTGTTCCCTCTGCCCATAACCGCTCCAGCAGCTTCTCCAACTCCGTTCCACCGTGGTGCAGGTGCCTGCCCACCCCCGCCCCGGCTCAATGTGGCCAGGCACCAGCCTGCCAGTCCTCACGAGATGAGGGAAGGTGCCTTCCAATCTCATGTGCAGACATACACCCCATCTTGTAGCCCGGCGGAGGACAATTCCAGCCGTGCAAAAACATACATTTACACTAAACGCATCCCAGCCGCGCTATGGTGGCTCCCAGATGGGACCGATTTACATATTCATGAGCAGACTGGGTTCGCGGTAGGTTCTGTGTGTTCTGCGCACATGCCAGATCCCACAGCTCGCTGGAAAATCAACAGCGACTATTCAGATCCCACACGTTATGGATTGCGACTTTGCAGAGGATCACTGTAGTAATTCCGGACAAAGATGAAGAGGTTAAGGGAAAGTGAGAGTGCTTTAATCATTGTCATCCACAGGTCCAAAGGGAGAGAAAAAATTTATCTATCTACATTTATAATCTCCTGAAACTATGCCCCTTGGAAATCCAACCCCGAAACCATCTGACCCTCTGTGTACCCCAGGTATCCAACCAAAGTCCTTCTTACCCCCAAAGCCCGGCCCCTCCCCAAGTTGTGCCAGGTGCACTAGCTGTCTGGTTTGCCATGCTGACCTTGCTATCTCTTGAAGGAATGTAAACATCTCTCTATAAATTGTACACTTTTACACTTAATATTGCAGCTAAATATATAATCCTAAAACTAAAATACGACAGGAAAAGCCTGAAGGCATGAGGATGATGAGCCCTGTCAGTGATGAGAAAAAAAAAAAAATAAGGTGCTAAATGTGGATTTTTTGTGAATAACTGTATTGGAGAGTTCAAAAATCTCATCTGATTTCTAGAAGCTACCCGGCAACATGCATAAAAATGTCCATTTCTTTAAAATGCTCAGTCATCATAGGGGGGTCCTGTATTAGGCCTAAACTCGGAAGAAGATCCTCCAGCCTGTCACCTGAAAGTTTAGGTCTCCCATTTAGGTCATAGGAATGATCCCCAGGTAGTTTGAATAGTTTGGTGGTTGTTCATTTCTCTGAACAGACAACTTAATAGAGCGGAAAATAGAAGAGGTAATGGGTCAGTGAAGAGAAAATGTGAGTGATAGTAGTAACAAACATCTGTTAACTCATTAATAAGTGCAAATAGAGCATTTGTTAGTGCAGAAAGGCAGAAATGCTTGGTCAGTATTTTTCTTCTGTATTTGGCATGAAGAAGGCAGGTTATATATTCATAGTCTGTAACTGATGAAATACTTTTTATTTAAACTGTAGCTGAGTAAAGATGTTGAAGGTATTAAATTAGCCATCATTAGATGCTTCCTTTCAACTCAGTCATTGCTTAGGTGATGACTGTTGTCAAACTTTTAAGTGAGCCAGTCTTGAATCTTTTTTTCATAGATTCAGGACCTGCTCTTCATTTAATATTAGTCAAGATAATGCTGGGGCTGTCAGTATTGCTGTTAATTTGCCTTACCTAGGAATGAGCTCTTCTGGGTCCATGACTGTGAGTGAAAAGATGATTCAGTGTGTAGAACGCATTTACTCATTTTGGCATGACCTGTCTTCAGGGAGAATGTGATAAAGAGGAAGAAGGTGGGCCTGCTTATCCCTCCTGTAGTCCATCTACAGGAGGGATGAACTTCTGAGCATGAAAGTGCAAAGAAAAGGTGCACCAATGTGTTGCCATGGTAATTAGCTCCTGCAATCAGGTACCAGCAATGTTGAGAAAACTTTGATGGGAGAGCATGTTTTAGAGCCACATTACTCAAACTGTGAGACAGGCCTTGCAAGAAAGTTTCTGTGAGCAGCCCCCTCAGTTGCAGGAGGTTGTGCTGGGATGCAGTGCAACAGAGAAAAGGGTTCTTAATTCATTGCTGAGATGTTAAGAAAGTCAAAACATAGTTTTGCACTGCATCTGCACTGGCTATCACTCAAGCACTGACACTGTGTCCATGATGAAGCCACATGAATCTTTCATCTTAGTGAAATGGAGACAGTTTTAAGGACTCTGCAAAAATGTGATAAATATTAAATATTCTGTCACCAGTTTTATCTAAATACCTCTCTGGTAAGTATTCTTCTTTCCACACATGTAGCTCTAAAAATTGTACATTAATTGTACTTATAAAGATGAGAGGTCAAGATCAGGCATTTTGCCTGAGACATATACTGCTTATACTTAGTGGCAAACCCAAAAGGACAAACCATATTAAAGCTGTAGAGGAACCCATTTTCATGTTCTATTTTCAGAGCTACTAGCCAGCTGGCATCAGCTGTGCTAAATGTTATGATGTGGTTAGAGAGCAACTACCTGGATAACCTGGATACCATTCCTCCCAAGGGCTGCAGAAAACTTATTGTCATGCATGAGATAACCGAGATGTGTATCGTGTATCCTCTGTGGAAAACAGCCAGGATTCCACTGCTAAGTATAGTCCAAGGGAGTGAGCTGGGCTTTGCACAGTTGCTCTGTGCTCATATTGAATCTGAAGATTGTACCTTTTGTGCTGAATTAACATATAATCTAATGCTTTGATTTGGAGCTGGTGGAGGGGGAAGGCAAAAGGGGAAATCAGTCTTTGTACTTCGTATACATTTGGCTCAAAATCAGCTTGTTGACATTGATTGTAAGAACACATGGTAAGAGTTTGAGGTCTGGTTACGGAAGGAAATGGGGAGTTTGGAACCTCTTGCTGGAAGCCGCCTGGAAAAGGAGATCACAGGCTGTTCACAGTATCTCACAGTGGGAGTGGTGGAGCTGCTGGCTTCAGAGTTTTATTTGGACTCTCTGACAAGGCACAACATGCAGTGAAATAAGAAATAGTAAATACTAGAGGAGATAAGCTTATCCCACACCTGACATTACCCATCATCAGTCACAAGGAGCAATGACATTTTGCACAGTTAAGTTTTGTGAGAGAGTATATACATAGCTGGTCTTTCTGAGTGTCTCCACCACTAGATCAAATCTGTCTTCATTGTGGATGAAAGATTCCTTCCTTCTTGCCAGCGGTGGTCTTTTAAATTTTGTCTTGTTTCTGGTGAGTAGTAAATTGAATCTGCTGTGATGACATGAAAACAAATACGTTGTGCTTTGTTCCACTGCTTGTGAGACTATGGAAAAGGGGCTGAGGAGTAAGTAGATGTCATGAGATACGTGGTTTACTTTTTTTACCCTTTGAGTTCACTGTCTTTAACTGTTGCCTGATGAAGGGGTCACAGACGGATAGATCTAACTGAAGAACTCCTTTCTTTTATTTTATTTTTGCAGACAATTTACTTGGATGATGATGTCTCTTCTTTTGTGCAGATCAGAGGTTCTGTTCCACTGTTTTGGGAGCAAACGGCACTTCAGGTAAAAAAATAATCAAAATCCTACTTTCCTTATCTCTTTATACTTATGATTCAGATTTAGCATAAAATTTAATTTATTTGTATTTCTTTAAATGAACTGCAAGGCTCATTCTGTGAAAATGCTGAGCTTTTTCCTTTTACATTTAGCTTGTAGGAGATTGTATGTGTGTTCCTAAACCGAACAAATGGCTATAGGTAACTGAAGTTTAACATTTTCATGTATTTGAGTGCCTCTACAGGTATCTGTTTGTAAGGGACTGTGTCCTAATGTTATAAACTTAAGCTTACAGCAATACCTTTTTAACATTTTTGGTTTAATTTGGAATAACCTGTTCTTCTGAAATGCCTGGTTGTCTTTACGATACAGACCTTCACAATAAGACTGAAGTATCTAGGGATAGCATGAGCTCTATAGGAGTATGCTACCTTGAAATAAAGGGAAGTGTCTGGATGGTGTGTTCTCTAGATTTCGGTCAAAAGGGTGATTAATGATCTAATTGTGACCTTCTGCAAGGCAGAGACGTAGGATTTTATCCGGAGATTAGCGGGTCTGTGACTTGCAGTTTATATACAGTTATACCCCAAATAGGAATCATCCTAGTGCTCTTTGCATTCTCTTAGCAGAGAGATAAGCAACTGAAATAAGTATGCACATGTATGTTAGCAGAGAAAACACATCATATAACTGGGGATTTTTAGATGCTTTAAAATTTTTTGATACTTAAAAAAAAATCATTAAATCTAGGACCCAGGTACTATTCAGAGCTACTGGATTTAGCACAAATGGAAATTACTAAAGGATCTGTGCTGTTGTCTGTTAGCACATCCAGTGCCATACTTGGTTCTTTTTAGAAAGAAAGTCTGTCGGTATGATTGTGCACATCCTTCCCATGATGTAACTGTATACAGCACTGTTGCTCACTGCTGTTAGGAAGCCATCAAGTATTTTTGGCTAGTGGGTAATATCTCTAGTTAAACAGAATGTTCAGTTTTTTAGTAGATTTGGGGGTTTGCCTAATCTGGATTAGATTATGTACTTTTACTCTTTTAATGTGAGTGTACTGGCACTGGTTTTAGAAAGAATTGCAGAAACCAACATCATGAAAAACAAAGATGATGAAATAGAGGAAACAATGGATAATCCTATAATTATTTAGTGTAGGTTTTGGACAGGAAAAAAGCCCTCTGCGTACTGAATAACAGTAGCTAGTATTCAAAAGGAGCTACTGTTGTTGACATCTGTATTAAAAGTCCTATAAATGTGATGGCACAGGATTTCATCCTTCATATATTTGAATATATTTCTGAAAGAGCTCAGAACATACAACCTGTGGAACTGGTGTAAGTGCAGCCTTTTCTACCAAGGCAAGGCCAGTAGGAATGCTGGGCACACAGTACACTCATGAGAGGCAGTGTGTGCTATTTGCAAGAGGAAGCTGGCAAAGAAGTGGGATTTGTTTGGCCATAAAGAGATGTGTAGGTATCCCTTTATCTAAAGATAATTGTGTTTTCACTCGTAATTGTAAATGTTGTCTAATAAAAGCTGGGACTTTTGTATTAGGGATATTATGTGTGGGGGCGGTTGGAATTAGAGGTATCTGGTGCTGTTAAAAGAAATGTTTTTCTCTGAAGGAAAAAGGGAGACATCTAGTGATTTAGTACTCTAGCAGTTTAAGAAGTTATTTCTTTCTCTTTTCCTTCTAATATTTTATTTTAGGTTGGTTCCCGTCATCTGAAGCTCAACAGAGGTCTGGAAGCTAATGCACCTGCCTTTGACAGGTAGGTTTCATTCCACTTTGGCACTAACACAGCAGCCTGGCATTTAACCAGGATTCCACAACTTTGTTTTTGTAGAAAACCCCGAGAAAATGTGAAACATCTGTCCGATGACATGGCTAATCCCCCTGGTGTTGTAGATTATTAAATTGTTTTATTTAATTTGGTCACTTATTTTTCTGCTTTTTCCTTCTTGTTTTCAGTGGTAATTGAATTAATTTGGTCCCCTGGCTTGTTTCTGTAAAAGCTTAGA
This sequence comes from Pitta sordida, assembly GCA_013390025.1. Taxonomy (NCBI): domain Eukaryota; kingdom Metazoa; phylum Chordata; class Aves; order Passeriformes; family Pittidae; genus Pitta; species Pitta sordida. Next base: position 165,241 of record WEKX01000805.1, read on the forward strand.
AATACTAAATAATTTGCAAAATAAAAGTTTTTGTAGCCCTCTGTGAGCCAACAAAAGTGAGTTTACACTTAAGGCACACAGAACGTGTGCCTTACTTACAACTGTAACCCAGGTAATTAAAGAGTAAACACTGCTTCCACTTCATTCTGGATTTGTTTTTCTCCTCACTGTTTTACTGCTATACAGAAATAGCTTGTATACCTTTTTAAGCCATTAAGACTCTGTTTGTCAGCTGGAAACTGTAGAAAAAGACATGCATTAACTTGATTCCTTTGAATGTCTGACTCTGAAGTGCTGTCCTTTAAGCGGATATTTCCCCTGATATCCATAGGAGCAGTGCTTGAAAAGGGCATGAAGAATTTGGTCTGTGGGCAGTTTTCATCTTGTAAGTGCCAGGTCATGTGATTAATTTCTGTTTTGGTTTGGTTTTGGCAGATCAGAGTGTATGTTGATTTTGAGTAAGGCCTCTTAATGACTTGATTTCATTTACTGCAACTATTAGCAAATAGGACATTAGTGACTGTTAATGCTTTTGCAGCACTGAAGGCTCCAATAAGGGATTACAATCTGTACCATAGCAGTCCCTGCTCCAAAGGTTCCTGGCCTACATTCTCCATGCTTTTAACGCTCTTAAATTCTACTGAATTCAAGTGCCTTTGAGACTCCTGGTCTCATGGCCATCTGGTGCTGTGATAACTTGCCCTGCCAGTGTCCTTGAAGCTCCATCTTAGAGGTTTGCATTCCGCAGCAGAGATGCTTCATATAAGAAGGAAACAGTAACTTGTTCATCATCCTCTTGTACTGCCCATGACAGTGAAAGTACCTCAGGAAGGAATAACTCTGCAAGACCGTTTAGCCCTGACCCTAATGCAGCTTTCTTGTCAGAAACATGAACATAAAGATCAACTTGCACTTACTCCTTTTTCCCCTTGTGCCCATAGGTTGGATGAAGTTAGGGATCTCCTCTGCTCACCAATATGTGGAAGACAGTCCTTTCAAAATGGGCAAGGAATAAGTGACTGCTTATATGGAAAAATACAGTGGAATTAAATAACCTGCTACAGCTTTTCTGAGCGTGTTAGAGTGAATTTAGCCTGTTACTTTTACTTATTGTATTGAGAATGCACTGTAAGAAAAGAATGGTAATCTTGTTAGTGGAAATTTTTTCATCCTCTCTTCCTGAGAAATCCTCAGGAAGCTTTGCTTACAGTACTCAGACAGGTGACTTTAGCTTCAGTAGTTTTGTTGTAAGGAAGCAACACTGGCTGTGATAGGATCTTGATGCTGGGATCAGAGGGGTGCAAATATGTGGGAAGAGTTGGCATACAGAGAACTGGTTGCAGAATCAGGAACATAAATGCACCAGAAAATATGTTTATCTGTGTTTCTTGAAGGCAATTCTGATAACTTCTTTCTTTTCTTTATTTCCGTGGTTTTCTGTATGGCATATTTCTCGTTAAAGGATTTAAATCTTCATGCCAGAAGATGTATGCTTGCCTTTTTTTGACACTTTGCCATTACAAGTAATTTTGCAGCGTGTAATAACTTTCTATTGATGTGTTTATTTTATTGTCTATTTCTATCCAACTTCCTCATAAGCACTACTACGCTGTTGTTTGTACATCATGGAAGTCAGCTTTAAGATCTAATTGTTTCTTGATGGACCAGCACAGCTTCTGTAGATGTATATGCCAACTTGAAAAAGATGTATTGAAGGGAGAATGGGTGTGTCTGCATCTGACTAAAACCTCTTGACTTGAGAGTCCCTAAATGTCAGGCTTTGAGAGTCTGGTGACATAGACCAAAAAAGCACCCATTTTATACTTGTCCTATTTTGTGTTTTTCCTGAAGAATCTGAGCCAGATGACTTGGCTAAAAGGACCTTTGGTCTGATCCAGTGCAGCAGTTCTTATGATTACTAGCCTTCCTGCTTGATTTAATTAAGTTGAGAGTGAATGTCTCAGTGTTGTGGTAGCTCAGAGATGTTTGACCTGTGATGTGTGTTTGTGCCTCTCTGGCCTTGGTACTGAAGTCCTAGGCCCCATTGCTGCTGCTGACTCTTAGTCTCAGCCCTGCAAGATGCTGCACAATTCCTGTTGAAATGTAGTGTGTTTTCCTCTCTTCTTGTTTGTCCTATGTACTTCCCAGGCTGACAGCCAAGAGGTGGGAGCGTACAAAGGGCATTGTCAAAGCTAACCGTGATATAAAAGATGCAGGACCGATTTCCTAAGATGGTTCTTTCTCTAAGTTCAGCGCAAAATACTGTATCCATTAATTGCATACTTTCAACATTTATACTTTAATAATTGATTGCAAGGAAACTGAGGAAGATGTCTCTAGATGGAGTGGCTGAAACTTTCTGCTGAACGAAACAACCAGTGAACTCTACTTCTGTATTTTGAAAATGGTAGTAGGCAACATTAAATGGTTTTGTTTAGTACATATTATGGTTACTTTTGCTGTAGGCATATGATGCTTCTGAAAGAGCAGTACGGAAAACAAGTGATCGTTAACCTGTTGGGAAGCAGAGGAGGAGAGGAGGTGCTCAACAGAGCTTTTAAGGTAAAAGCTGTAATTTTCTTTTTAACCACTGATTTCCCTTGAACCTCCATGTTCTTCTGTTTCCCTTCTGGCCCAGGAGTTGATGAATAGTATATTTCTAAAGAAATTATGTTAACTCTTTACTACATTACAGACTGAGAGAATAGTGCTTCTTAGACTCATAGCTTAATTTCCAGCACTTCTTTTCTACTTTCTTCTTCAGACATTTGTGTACATTCTCTTTAACCGAACTTTAAAAGAAATTGCCCTAATAGTCCTAAGAGTAGATCACATTTGCAAAAAATGAATCATGGGCAGCTTTGACATAGTATGTAAGCAAGTATGCAGTCAGATGCCTTATGGGATTGCCAGAATTGCTTGGGGTCCTTGCTGAACCTCACTCACTGAGCAGAGTGACTTAGCATCACCAAGCTGTCTTGCTCTGATAGTGATGGGAAGTAGCTATTTTGCACTGATTGTGTTGGGAATTGGCTTCCTGAGTACCAGATGGTAGTTTGGTGTATGGAGAGAGATTTTCCTGGCCCCTAAACATCCCTAGGCACAACTAATACTTGAAAGCAGGGATGTCAGGCCTTGTAGAATTAAAGCTGTGCTGAGTTCTGGTGTAGTTATCCTCATGGCTAGATTTTTAAAGCAAGTGTGAACTTGAAGCCACAGATGAGCACTGAGTGAGATTTGCAGCAGTGCAATAGCTGCCCGACTATGGCTGGAGGCTGATGGAAATCTACCTCCTGAGTGCCTGTTTCTTTAGCGACCTGGCATACTGACTTTGGAGTATATGTTCCTCAAACTAATCATAGGATGGTTTAAATACACAGCTGTAGTAAGTGCTATGTATTTGTAAAGAATGATACCAAGAATTCTGAGTTGAAATGTTTGCTGTGTGAAACTGAGCAAAATGAAAATTGTAGTTAAATAATAGTGTCTGATTTTTCCCCCGTCTCTGTTGGAATAGTGTACTTGAGACAAGGAGTGCCAAGTTTCCTGTCTATTTTTCTATGTGACCGTTTCCTCCTCCCGCAAAATAGCTGGGAAGGACTATCTGCTTCCCCTGCAGAAAGTGGCAAAGTGGAAGTCTCCCCCTGTACAGAATGTGGCCAGAGAAAGTGGTTATGACTAAAGCTTGTAAGGCAGTGATGAAGGCACAGAAGTGAGGTTTGGCCCTAGCTTTGTTTTTACCTTCTTACTGAATTTCTGTGTGACACAGCTAAGCCTCTGTAACCTTTTGGTTTCCCTCTCTTTAGAATAGTTGTTTTAGTTTTTCACAAAACCCACTGAAATTTAAAGACAATTTCTGAACGAGGTTACATTACATTTCTCATGCATTTAATACTGATATTTTCTCAAACTCTCACATTCTTGAAGATCGTGTTCTAGCCAGTATTGCACAACCAGAAATTAGGTCAGAAACAGGTCATTTCTAGAATAAAGATCTTGCATTTGTTAATTTAATTTAAATAAAGACCTATCTTGTTTAAATTCTTACACCTTTTTCCTGTTTTAAAAATAAAAAAACTCTGAAAGTATCCTGTGAACTGAAAGAATTTAAACTGACAGCAGTGAAAGCCAAAGTTTTGTACTTATTCAAAATTGTTCCCTCTTGGTTGTTTCTTTACCTTTGTGTTTTAAGAAATGGATGTGAGGAAAAAATATAGAGTTAGTTTTTGCTTGGATGATTTTAAAGGACTTGAATTCAAAATAATGTAATTTGTAGGAGTATGATTAGGAATGCAAACTTGTCTCTTCTGTCATTAGTTTATTTCTTTGTTTCTCCATCTTTCTTTTGCTTTTATTCCTTCCTTTTCTCTCAACTCTTGCTTCAACCTTAGTAATTCTTATCAGCATTGGTTCAAAATATTCCTGTAATTACTGCTGCTGGGTTCTCTTGATCAGAATGGCAATGTTACTATTCATTTATGCAACATCTGTTACCTGAATCAGCTGTTACCACACCAGGAATCAATATTGTTCCCAGTAATGCTTTTCCTCCCTTAAGCATTCTCTGTAACAGATGTAATTATGTTTACAGTAAAAGCAATGCTGTAGTGTAGAGTTGCAAATACTCTGACAATGATTTACACCGAGGCAGTGGGTAAGTGACATCCCCGAGTGCATTGCTAGTGCCAGAAGCTGTAAGGGCAGGTTGAGGTGTCAACAGTAACAGTCTAATGAAATATATTTTACAAATGTCTTTTCAAATTTCCTTCTGCAGGGAAGGCTTAATGGCTTACTTGGTACAACCATGCTGGTGTGACTGCTGCATGTACTCTTTTAATGTAATATCAGACTTCTTTTGTCCAGTATGTGTCACAATCTACATGGAGAAAAGCATCCATCTCTTGGGATGAGAATGTGCAGGAGGGAGGAGAATAAACAAAGGCTTGCATAGTTAGAGTTAATATAATGGTTCTCTCTGGCTATGTTGTGGAGAACAGGATGTGTCACTGTTGTATCTGTTACAGATACTTTAATGAAATTTGTGGTGATTATGGAAACGCATGTAAGGTCATTGAAATTGGAGATGAAATAATGAGGCTATTTGCACCTCTTCTTTCACTTTTCAAGTTTGCCACGAACATTTTATAGTACATTTCCTGGGACATAATTCCTTTCTTACTTCCTCCCCCTGAGCCTGCCTAGAGCATCGCTGTTGCTGTACACCCTCATGCACAGAGGTAGCAGCTGCATGGCTGCCACTAGCCAAGGCATAATTCTGATGTATACTTCGCTGTTACAGTTTGAGTTCCCCTGCAGAAAAATGGGAGTCTAACAGTCATGTCTCCTTCTGTGAAGAAAATGAACAGGGAACTTCAGTTGCTTTTTTCATATCTGACCTTTCAAAATTCCCTGTGAACTCTCCGATTAACAGCCATGGTTTAGTAGTGATAAAAGCCTACTGGTATCAATCCTTACATGTGGCTTAAGCAGGATTTGTTTTCCTTCGTTCTCTGTCTAAACAGAAACTGCTATGGGCCTCTTCTCATGCAGAAGACACTCCCATGATAAACTTTGACTACCACCAATTTGTAAAAGGTGGGAAAGCTGAGAAACTGGAAAATTTGCTGAGGCCTCAGCTGCAGTTGCACTGGGAAGACTTTGGAATCTTCACAGAGGGCAAGCATGTAAGTCCACGGTGAGTGTTGCTGCTCCTCTGTGGAGCATAGCCAGGCTCTGTTTGTCCTGGCCTCCCCAGGTTTGTTGCTGTGTTTGCACCATGTCTGTAGATAAGCATCTTGACATGCAGTTTTGATTCAAAGCGTAGTCTTGGTGCTAAATCGATTATTTGTCTTAACTACATGTCCATTGTTTCAAATCTGCAAATTTACCAGTGCATGGATTTGTTAATACAGTGTTGCAGACAAAATCAAGTAATTAGATGCGTTAAGGGAATATGTTGTGCACAATGTACCATCAAAACGTGGGTGGGTATATTCAGGCTGAACATTTGATGATCTTGTTCAATCAACTCATGATTTTAAAATATACTTAAATTTACTTAAAATGTATTTTTTTCTCCCTCCTCTTGTGTTTGGTTACCAAAGTCTGCAGACAGGTACTTTTCGAATGAATTGTTTGGACTGCCTGGCTCGTACTAATAGTGTACAGTCCTTCGTTGCACTGGAGGTGAGTTTGTGAGAGGACCTTCCATGGAATACCTGTGCTACAGGTTCCCTGTTCCATGGGAAAGACAGGAAAGAGAGCATAAGTCTCAGATGTGCAAGTCTGTCATGCCAGCTTTATGATACAGAATGGTGTTGTCTGGAATACTTAATCTGAGGATAAAAAGCAAAAACACATTTAAGAACAGTGTTGTATGTTTTGTTTTTTCTCTCCTTCTGCACCTAATCCAGATATTGCTTGCTCAATTAGAGAGCCTTGGTTTGAACTCTAAATCTATAATTGAGCGCTTTGTAGAATCCTACAAAGAGATGTGGACTCTCAATGGTCATAATCTGAGCAGAGTATTTACTGGCAGTCGTGCCCTTGAGGGGAAGAACAAGGTAAAGAAAAAGGACATCTTTCTTTACTTGTGAATAAACAATTTTGCCATATTTACTCTTCTGTGTCACTTGCACTGATGATTCCTGTGTGATGTAGGTTGGAAAGCTCAAGGATGGTGCCCGCTCTGTCTCTCGCACCATTCAGTCAAATTTCTTTGACTCAGTAAAGCAGGAAGCTATTGAGTTACTCCTCATGGGTGACTTCTTCAGTGAGGAATATGCAGACAAAGGCAAAATGCTCATGGACCAGACCGCACTGCTGGGTAAGGCCACTGTAAATCTTTCACTTTTTCTTTTGTGTCTGCTTCTAGCTGTCAGATACAAGGAATTGTACACCTTCGGGAAAAAAAAATTAATAAGCTATTTTGGCACTAATCTGTCGTTTAAAACACTGCTTTCAAGTGACCATAGCACAACTCTGTATATTATAATTCCACTGTATTTATATCTCATATTTTGTTTTGAACTTTTGAATATGTTTATCTGCTCTTTGATAGTGATATTCTCTGAGAGTTTAGAGGAGTTGGACCAGAGGGAAGGATTTTAGAGCTATATTCCCATATTACAAGTCTGGTCCTATCTGAGTTTTTCTTGAGGAATTATCTTGAGCTCAGCCTTTTTATCTCCTTATTTTTGTCCCTACTGTTTGCACATGCTTTTAGTAATTTGGATGTTTAAAAGCACATTTCTGTTGTTATTTTGGTTCATTCACTATTTTACTCCAGGCCTCTGATAGTCTGCAGCATAGACACATTTGTTTACACCCATCTAGAGTAAATGCAACTCTCTCTGAGAGGGTATGTACATGCAAAATATAGGATAATTTCACCTACAAGCAGTATTGGATGGTCAGTTTACTCCAGAGCATCATTCAGCACCACTTCAATCCTGGACTTGTTCCCAGATGTGGACCACAAGGAAAATAGAGATAGCTTCTCTATGCCTGATTGCCAATGCCAGTCAGGTAGTCAAAGATTAAGTTTTCTTCAGTTGCTTTCACAACAAAAGCACACTGCTAATTTTCTATGCTCATCAAAAATATGGGAATATAGCAGTTCCCTTGAGAATGTCTGACCAGCCTAAAGAGCCATAACAGTGCTAGATTTGGGCTAATGTGAGACTCTCTGCTGCTGTCCACCTTTCCTTCCACATTCTCAACTTTACTTAGAGCTTCAGTTTAACATAGAACTTGTGACTTGCTTGATTACTTGTCCTGTTTTCAAGAATAAAGTTCATTGTCTTCCTAGTATCTGGTATAGGGGTATGATTTGGATTTAATACAAGATTGATGAGTGAGGGAGTGAGTGTGTGGTACTTAGCTGCCAGCTGAGTTTAAGCTGTGGCACGCTGGTAACACACTGATGTTTTAAGTTGTTGCTACACAGTGTTTATACTAAGCCAAAGGCTTTTCAGATTCTCATGCTCTCCCATTCAGATGGAGGAATTAGGAAAGGATGCAGCCAGGGCAGTTGACCTCAGCTGGCCAAAGGAATATTCCATGCTGAATGATGTCATGCTTAGTATATAAACTAGGGGGAAATCTGACTGGGCGTCGCTGCTTAGGAATTGGCTGGGAATTGGCTGGGCAGCAGTGAACGATTGCATGGTGCATCACTTGTTTTGTATATTATTTTGTATACTATTCAAATATTATTCTAATAATCTTGTATATTATTCTAATTCTATTATCATTTTGTCGTGGTTTGACCCTGGCTGGATGCCAGAGTTTCACCCACAACCTCTCCCTCGCTTCATTTTCCTCCCCCCCCCACCCCCGCCATATACAAACAGGAGGAGAGAGAAAAAAAAGAAAAAAACCTGAAAAGGTTTATCACAGGCAAAACAAGCTACAACTGGGGAATATAAAGGATTTATTTATTTCTAAGAAGATCAGAGCTTAATGTGAGGAGCATCACTTTAAAGGCAACCTTCTTCCCCCACCCCTCCTCCTTCTTACAACAGATCTCATTCATATTCCCTTTTTTCCCTCCAGGAGACAAGATGGGAAACAGGAGTAGGGGAAAGCCAGGCAAGTTGGTATTTTCTGACTAGTTTAGGGTAGGAAGCCATCTCTCTGCCTTTCATGAAGTCCTCTCTCTCTCACGAGAGAAAAAGTCTTTTGTGACCCTATCCCAAGATGAGTCTGGACCCAGGGGCGACAGCTCTTCCATTCTCTATTGCCCAAGAGTCACAGCACGGGATGCAGTCTTTTAAGCACTGGCTGCACTGCTTCATTTGTGAGCCCATCCCAAAGTACATAGATCAGATCCTACCACAATGCAATTCTGTCATAAAGCGTGGACTCCTCTTCCACTGGCAACAACGTCTGTCCAGGATCTCTGCCGAGCTCTGCTCCAAATCTGTGCTCCAATATGTCTGCAGCCTTCCTCCAGCATCCTCCAGCTCTGGCATGGGCTTCCTCTCCACGGCCACAGATGGATTTCTGCATCTCTTCTCTCTCTGTCTATTCCACAGGCTGCAGACAGACAGTCTGCTTCACCATGATCTGATCCACAAGCAGCAGTGAGATGCCTGGAACCCTTCCTCCCCCTCCTCTGGCCACCCTGGCCTTTGTGTCTTCATGGCTGTTCAACCTGTCACAGGCTCTTCTCTGGCCATCTTCTTTAGTGTTAATAGTTTTTTCTTCTTTCCTTTCTTAAATATGTTATCACAGAGGCACCTCTATCTACTCCTGACCTTTGCCGGCAGCCGGGGCCCAGCCAGCAGCTGGCTGGCATTACCTCTGCTAGTTAGGCCCCCTGCTGCCAGGAAAAAAACCCCACTCAAACCAGCACACATTTTCATGACTTTTTCCCCTTTTCTGTCCCATTAAAATGTCTTTATCTCAATCCATGAGTTTTCTCACTTTCACTTTTGTGATTCTCTTCTCCATTTCACCGTGAGGGCTGGGAATGAGCAAGCAGCTAGCTTGCCCAAGTGCTAACAAGCATGACTAACCACTGGTTGCTGGATGGGGCTAAACCATGATGTTGCTGTAGACTAAACAAAAAAGATTATGGGAGACAGAATTTTTTTTTTCTTATTACTTGCAGAAGTACAGAAAAATGTACACTGCAAGTGAGTGACCAGCCTTTTGCAAGCTTCCAAAGGGTGCCTAGTTTCTGGAAGAGAAATTGCTGACATCAACCCCAGTTATCTTGTAGCTATTGCCATTGGAGTTATTCCCTAGCTTTTGTGTTGTTGCTACTAGAGTAACATTGCTATTTCACAGTGACCGTGCTGCTGCTGTCTGTATGGTTTCTGTCCTTTTACAGCACATTCTTCTTTTACACACCATCTTTCTCCTCTTCTGTCAGTAACGCCAAGTATTTTGAAGGCCATGTCCGAACGTCAGTTTGAATTCACAAACTTCAAGCGTATTCGTGTTGCCACGGGGACCTGGAATGTGAATGGGGGAAAGCAGTTTCGAAGCAACATCCTTGGTACCAGTGAGCTGACAGACTGGCTGCTGGATTCTCCCAAGCTCTCAGGAGTTTCAGAATTTCAAGGTAAGACTTCACAGTCAAAATGTGTAAGCAGTATTTGCTGGTATCTCTAGAGTCAGGGAGACACAGAACACAAGATTTAACCAGCCTTTCGAAGGCACTGCACCTTGGAGAGCATTGTCTCTTGATTCTTAGGGACACAGTCAGCTCCTCCACACTTGGTGCTGCCTCCCTGCGAAAGTGGAATGGTGTGTGAAGGGCCCCTGACAGAGTGACTCCTGAGTCTATATGATGTGACTGTTTTGAACTTTCAGCAGGTCAGAATTTAGAGCTCTCTTTCATGCCGTCATGGGATGTATCTGCTTATTCTGCACCCTGTGTTTCATTTTCTTCTTCCATATCTCTCTTCTTTTTGCTTTATCATGAATTGGAGCTACATGCATGGGTGCTATCAGAACATCTCCTTGGCCTCAGCCTGAGGCTAAAAGTCCATATCTGTAAAATCTGGACTCTGAGCTTGTCTGGAAATATTACTATCAAAGGCTCCAGATAAAAAGATTTACTAAGATGAAGATGATTTCCTCTTGGAAATTATTCTGCTTGTGTCTTGCTGAAATTGGCTGCTAAATTTCTTGTTTATGCAAGAAGGTGAAGTATTGTAATTGAGGCTTGGACAGATTTACTCTGTGCTGGATTCAGAATAATTGTGCCCAGAGAGTGGTGGTGAGTGGTTCTGCATCCAGTTAGAGGCCGGTCACTAGTGGGGTCGCCCAGGTTTGAGTGTTGGGAGCAGTCCTGTTTAATATATTTATCGATGATCTGGACAAGGGGATGAAGCCCTTCATTAGCAAGTTTGTGGGTGACACCAAGCTGGGAATAAATGTCGATCTATTAGAGGGTAGGAGGGCTCCGCAGAGAGACCTTGACAGGCTGGATAGGTGGGCTGAATCTAATAACACGAGGTTTAACAAGTCTAAGCGCCGGGTCCTACACATTGGCCATAATAATCCTAGGCAGAGCTATAGATTGGGAATTGAGTGGTTGAACAGTGTCCAGCAGAAAGGGACTCCAGAGTGCTGGCTGATGGGAAACTTAACATGAGGCAGCAGTGTGCCCAGGTGGCCAGGAAGGCCAATGGCATCCTGGCCTGTATCAGGAATAGTGTTGCCAGTAGGACTCGGGAAGTTATTCTTCCCCTGTACTCAGCGCTAGTTAGGCCATGTCATGAGTACTGTGTTCAGTTCTGGGCCCCTCAGTTTAAGAGGGATGTTGAGATCCTCNATTGGGAATTGAGTGGTTGAACAGTGTCCAGCAGAAAGGGACTCCAGAGTGCTGGCTGATGGGAAACTTAACATGAGGCAGCAGTGTGCCCAGGTGGCCAGTAAGGCCAATGGCATCCTGGCCTGTATCAGGAATAGTGTTGCCAGTAGGACTCGGGAAGTTATTCTTCCCCTGTACTCAGCGCTAGTTAGGCCATGTCATGAGTACTGTGTTCAGTTCTGGGCCCCTCAGTTTAAGAGGGATGTTGAGATCCTCAAACGTGTCCAGAGGAGGGCAGTGAGGATGGTGAAGGGGCTTGAACATAAGCCTTGTAAGGAGCGACTGAGAGAGCTGGGGTTGTTCAGTCTGGAGAAGAGGAGGCTGAGGGGAGACCTCATCGCTCTCTACAACTCCTTGAAAGGAGGTTGTAGCTGGGTGGGGGTCGGTCTCTCCTCTCAGGCAACCAGTGACAGAACAAGACGCAGTCTTAAGCTGCGTCAGGGGAGGTTTAGACTGGACATTAGGAACACCTTTTTCACAGAGAGGGTGGTATCCCATTGGAATGGGCTGCCCGGAGAGGTGGTAGAGTTGCCATCCCTGGATGTGTGTAAGATGAGATTAGATGAAGTACTTAGTGCCATGTTGTAGACCATGATGTAGACTTTAGACTTATGATGAGATGGTGTTAGGAAATAGGTTGGACTCGATGATCTCAGTGGTCTTTTCCAACCTTGTTGATTCTGTGATTCTGATTCTGTGAATTACATATTTTTATTAAGGTGAGAAGTGAAAATTCTATCACTTAAAAGTTGAGTGCTTACAAAACTGATAAAACCTGTGCTTTTATTGTTGCAGTGGAACATTTAGCTTCCTGCAGGCATCACAGGTATAGTTCTGTACCTGACCTTGAAGCTCAGGAATTAATTCCTCAGATCCTTGGCTACTTGTGCCGGTTGTCTCATTTGAACCCTTAGTACTTGAGCAATATGTGACTAGGTACAGACCACTGTACTCTGAGCATCTTAGGCAGGTGATTTGTCCAGCCTGTTTCAGAAGCACTTCAGATGTGTTAGCACACGACTATGCTCATGATACTAAAGTTGTTTGAGAGCCTGTCATGTGTTAACTTTGTCAGGCCTTCCACTGAGAGAACCGGAGAAGCAGGACTACATGGTACAGGCAGTCATAACATGGTCGGTCTAAGCAGTTTCTGGAAGAGAAGTGAGTTATGAATGGGCAGATCTAGGATATGACCATGCAAATATCTGTATGTGTGTTAATGTTGGTGCAGTGCCTACAAAAATGGTTAGTATTCAAAGACAAATGTCCAAAATTATTAATGGGAAATACACATGGCAGTGCCTGTCATGTTGAACCAATAAAGGAGGCTGGCTATCATTTGCTAGTTTCACTCGTGTGTGCAGAGAGTTGCTATATATTTCATTTTTCTTTCCAGTCATGCTTTCTGAATCAGATCTGATTTAGGTTCCAATGTTTGTCTACTGTTTAGGTCTTTGTGTTAAATTAAGTTACTGTCACCATAGTCATGTGAGAGTTTAAAAAAAATAAAAACCCTTTAGGCAATGGACAGACTGGATTTGCTTCTCTGTATTATATGAGAGAATTTGGTATTTTACCAGGGCAACACTCACAAGTCTGGTCAGGGAAGGAGGGTCACTGTGCTCCAGAGTGATCCAACCTTAAGTGTGGGTGATCTAGAAAGGACTTGGAAGAAAGAAGACAAGAAGAAACTTAAAGGGTTCCTTAACTAGTAGACAAATTTACTGAAGTCATTGAGATGGAAGTAACATACTGGTGTATGGACAATTTACTTCAGTTACATAGGAATCGGTGTCTTAAAGGAAGAGCATGTTGGGTAAAATGACAAGTGGGTGAAAGACGGTGGGTAGGGAGATGTTGTGGCTTTAGTGATGAGTGGGGTGAGGAAGAGAGAACATTGAGTATTTTCTCATCTTCACGTTGCTACAATATAATGTTCTGTTCTGAACTGCTTCCTGCAAGAGAAATGGAGACCAACTGGTGGGAGAAAAGCGGGAAAAAATTTCAGAGGAACTGCAGGGGTTGTTTTGTGCGATTAGATTAAAGGAGCTATGAATATGTATAGCTTGGCAGGGGATGCACAAGATAGAACTACAGGAAGGATCTCTGACTGAAATTAGAATACAAGTCATTAGAAGAAACAGCAAAATAGTAATTCTGGTATGACTTTTCCCCCTTCAAACAGATGATGATAACTTCCCTCCTGACATATTTGCAGTGGGATTTGAAGAGATGGTTGAATTAAGTGCCGGAAATATTGTGAATGCCAGGTATGTAAAACCCCCCACCACCAATAACCCCACCCTTGCCCAAACCGCCAAACCAACCAACCAAAAAACCCAGCCAGACCACCCCTCCTTTCCCCTCGCCTCCCCTCTCCCTGTCCCTGCAACTCAAACCAAACCAACAAACAAAAAGAGCACCATCTTCCCCAAAGGAACCAGTCACGTTCTTTTTTATGGTCGTAAGTATAGAATATGTATTTCCTTCCAAGTCTGCTGCTTGTAATCATAGCTGGAAGTATGTTTCCCATTAACAAATATCACTGGAAGTGTTGGTGTTGGAAGTGATCTCTGTGAACTTCTGTATAGTAGAATACATTCTTTTCTAAGTCTCTTAAGTCTTTATGTTGACAGTTCTGATGGTTGACATTGATTTAACACTTGTCCTTAAACCCTTTTCTGATGTTGGAAAAATGTGCTCAGTGACTACAAACATAATTGGCATTCATATGGAAATTCTAAAATGAATGAAATGTCTCTATGGCTAATTGTATTTGTGAAAATTATGGCTAGAGAAGGAGTCAAAGCTGAGCTTGACACGTCAGCATGTACAATATGACTGTTGTCATATGTCATATGTCAGCATGACTGTTGTGTGTACTGGTCTTTTTGAATCTGAATGGGGGGGAACCCTAAAGATAATGTTTCCAATGCTGGATTCATCAAGCTGGCCAGTTAGTTCTCTGTTTTGGGAATGACAAGTTACAGCAGCGCTTGGCATGGCTGCTGGACTGGCAGTATATTTGCATGGGTCACTTGACCTTGGAGATAAGAAAAAACTGAGTCTACAGATGTGAAGTTATATTGCAAGCCCTCAAAAATCTTCAGCTAAGAACAGCCAACAGCTGTGGGTAGCCAGTCATCTTGCAGTCAGAAAAAATCCAGAGATCTCTTCACTGTGAGCACAAGAAATCTTGCAAGTTATGAGATGGACATGGATATTTGCTTTATGATTATGATTTCTATGATGAGCTTCCATTTATCCCCAGTGAATGGATGTGTCAAATATTTTATGAGTGTAGATCTTTCTAACTGCAGTAAACAAAATCCCTCACACATTCAGGAGCAGAATAACTGTATTTGGTGCTGTGCCTGGGCCCACTGACCCTGCTAACTCTGGGATAGTGTACAAGGTGTTATGTGTCTCTGCCATGCATCCTGCAGCACTTCAAGTTCTACAGCCTAATGGGATGTCTATAAACCTAAGGCTCAGTTAATCTGTTGACTTTATTGACTGTATGTGGTTCGTTTTGATTCCATTAAATGATTTTATGTTTGTTCCAGTACAACGAATAGAAAAATGTGGGGAGAGCAGCTTCAAAAAGCTATTTCCAGGACTCATCGCTATATTCAGCTGACGTCAGCACAGCTTGTCGGTGTTTGTCTTTTCATCTTTGTACGACCTTATCATGTCCCCTTCATCAGGTAAAAAAAGACCTAAACCAAACCAACCGACCAAAACAAACACCCCTCCCCAAAAAACATCCCACAACCGAAGTCTTCAGTAGTGTCTGCTGTTGGAGTGTGGCCAGAGAGCATGGGAGTGATTTTACAGTTTGGTGGGAGTCATGCAAATCTGGATTCTGGTCTCTGCCCCATCTGGGAGAGAGACATGTTTCCAGGAGGCAGTAGTCTGGAGTCCATCTCCAGGCATGCTCCAGGAGGGCTGTCAGGGTGGAGCACCTTGTTGGAGTGCTCTCTTTCAGGGAAAGGAATGACCTGGGCTAGTAAGGCCAAGTGTGTTTGGTGCACTGAATGAAGGCAAGTGCCTTCGTTTGCCTGAAGGGCAGCTTTTACCTTCCAAACCCTCTCCTTACTGTTTCCATATGGAAACAGGGTTAGTTCCAAACCTGAAAAGAATGGTGGAAAAGGTGGAAAGGGAGATGAGAGAAGGAGACTTAATCTTGCTCCCTGACATTTTATAGAATTGAGAGCTAAGAGAATCTGTTTGTCTGTCCCAGGTTTCAGGTGAACCAGAACTATTTGCCTAGTCAGGAGGGTGCAGAGCTGTGTAGCCTCATCTTAGTAGCACAGGTGCCCCTGGAGACTGACCAGACTCCTCCTAGAGGATTACCAAGCCACAGGCATATCTGCATTAAAATGCTTTCACCCTGGGCAAGAATTTTGCAGGCTATGTGTAAATGGTTAGGAAATGAATAATTAGCCAAAACTATCTTTGGGCATCTGTCTGACCTTAAAGCCCAGAATGATTCAAACAGTCCTCTCTATCCTGTATTAGGGGCACTGATTTGCCACTGCATTTTGTGATTAAAATATCAAAAGCTGCCTCTTTCTTCACTCTTATTTACTGAAAAGATCAGAAAAGAGCTTGTGTGACATCAAGTGCTATGGGCCAGGCAGAGGAATGCATTCCAGGTAACTGATGGGTTTGCAGTGCTGCCTTCCCAGTAATCTTCAACATGATTTAAAAAAATTACTTTTTTTTTTCCTGCTGTGAAGGAGTCCGGAGGAAAAACGTTTCTCTCGGGTTTTGACTTTTCACCTGACTTACTTATTTACAAAATAAAATTTGAGTAATCCAGTAGGAAGTGCATGATTTGAATGGAAATCAGAAGCAGAACAGCATGGCTGTCTTAGTTGTCAGACTGCTAGAAATTGGATGTAGCCATTTGAAACTCAAGAGAAAAAGGGAAGAGGTTGATTTTAGTGACCAAGTTTCATGATTTAATGCAAATGTGCTGTTATGTGAGCGTAATCAAACCTAACCTGTATGCTTGTGTAGTGTTTCCCATATCTAGAAAAGGAAAGCAAAAATTATCAGAATTGCAAAAAAAGGCTTCTCTGCTTTATAGGAGTTGAAAAGATTTAGACGTAAGATAGAGAATAAAGAAATAAAATGAGACAATAGCTGAACTTTATACAACAGTGAAAGGATTGATGAAATACAAGTAGCTGAATTTACAGTGGGTTGTCTCAACATAACCTTTGCCATGAATGCAAATCAGGTGACTATCAATCAGGAGTTGGGTAGGCAGGCAGCAGGGAGGAAGGAGCGAAAATCGTCAACACTGTTCTTCTTTCAGAGTGCTTAAACCCCATTGTTTCATAGAGAACTTTGATGTTCTTCCTTTGCCTCCCTGGTGGTGTCCTGCTGTGAGGAAAAGACAGGAAATTAAACAGGGAGGAAGAAAGATACAAAAGACGGGGAGGAAGAGATAATAGAATGGAGTGGGGAAAGAGGACCTGTAACATCCTGTGTCATTTATGTCTTGAATTTATGAGAATACCGTACTTAGAAGTTTTCTGCACGTCTCTTCTCAGGATCGGTAATCTTCTAGCCCAAATATGCTTGACTTCTCTCTGGAAAGTAAAAAAAAAGTAAAAATGCAGGAATGGTGCTGGGATTGGTTACAACAATGATCTCATCATTTACTTATCTGATCAGACAGCCATGCTTTGTTCTTGGAGTAGTCTGGCTATCCGAGAGAAATTATCCTGAGAGCAGGTGGTCTGCTTTAGCAAGTTATCTTTCTGTGGTTAAGTATATGCTAATCATGACATTGAAATATGTACCTACAAAGTAATTAACAACATGGAGACCTTAAGGATTTTGTAATCAGTAAACAACTCATTTTAGGAGTTAGATATAAATAGTTGTATCCAATAATCACTGATCTTATCACATCTGATTTAATAAATTATGGGTTATGATCTGTTGCACTTTAATTGAATGAAAAATCTATCACGAGCTCTGAAGTTGGGTTTCAACACATATGCACACTAATTAAATTGTTAACTTCCTGAAAAGCAGATTCCCATATGTTCAAAAGTAAAAGGCAACATAATATGTAGTAAATTAATTATTGTCATTATTTTAAGGATCATGGTAGAGGTAAACTTGAAAAGTGTATTCTGTAGAAATTCCCACTACTATTTCAAAAATTCGTCTTGCTGGTCTGTTTGGAAGGGACAAGAAGAGGAGGGAAATATTTTCATATAGTTTTATTTCTGAACTATTGTATTATACTTATTTTGAAACATAAGTACATGGCCATCATCAGGAAGCTAAAAGATCTGCCTAAAAGCACCAAGTTTTCTGAAAGGAAGAAGGCATGGCATTGCAAACTGCCTTTTCCTTTATGTTGGAGTCAAAGTTAATTGAGTATTACAGTCCTTTACTCTGTTCTCTTCTTTCTTCTTCTTTTTTTTTTTTTTTCATACAGGGATGTAGCAATAGACACGGTAAAGACAGGAATGGGAGGAAAAGCTGGAAATAAAGGGGCAGTGAGCATTCGTTTTCAGTTCTATAGTACCAGTTTCTGCTTTATATGCAGTCACTTAACTGCTGGGCAGACTCAGGTGAAAGAGAGGAATGAAGATTATAAAGAAATCACACAGAAACTCAGCTTCCCAATGGTAAGTAGGTGCATGTATGCTAAAACCGTTGGAGATAAAGGTGGTATTTTTACGTTATGAAAGCTGGCCTCGGGTTGTCTTTGATGACGAGTCATCAAAGAAGTCACCTCAGTGCCATGGAGAATGGGTGGAAAAGAAAATGGTAAAGAAAACGTTAAAAAAATAAAATGAGGAACCATGTTTCACAGGAGACTAGATACCACCCAGTATAGCACTTGCTTAACAAAAGTACATATTATTCCTTTCAAAAATTTGAGTTGCTGCAGTGCTTGAAAAGTTCTCAGCTTTGCACAGTTTTTAAGTCAATCTTTCAGAAGGGTGCAGCATGACAAATCTGTAAGGCGTCTTGGATAAGAGCTAGGTTAGAGATGGAGAGTGTGATATTGATAGCCCTTGCTGACATTAGTTAGTGAGAATTCCTGAAAGACCATCCATACTATTCAGTACACTAGTGTTGTAGCTGCTCCTGCTCGGGTAAGATATATCAGTTCTTGATCACTGACATGGTACTGTCTGTTCCCTTGATTTTGTCCTTGTGAATATGTCAGTGTCAAGGAACTGCTGGCTTTTCTCAGAATGTGGGAAGTAGGTACTATTGGTCTGTATGAATAACTTTCTCCCTAAATTGTGTCAAATCAATCACCCAAGTGTTTTAATTCCAATTTATCTCCTCAGGCCAGTAGATAACCCATGGGATTTGATAACAGTACTCCTTTGCTTTCCTTAATGTCAATTGCTTTGATTTCCACAATACTTTTCTTCTTGGACCTCTTCAGAGAGGTCCTAAGCCGGGAAAGGATTGGACCCGTTTGTATATTCTGGTTAGTCAGCAAAAAATGACATTTAGGTTGCAAAGCATAAAATTTTAACTTCCTGTTGCTTGCGAGGTTTAGAAGCTTGGCACATGCAGCATATCAATCAGTTGTTTAATGTAGGAGATAATACTGACAGACTGGACGTCTTGCATAGACGATCTGTTCCAAATGGCCATAAAGTTGTGTTTATGGTAGTTTTTCCTTCTAATACCTCATTAACTATTTGATGTCCTTTACATTTACAATAGCTGAACGCACCTTTTGTGTATAATGCATATAAAGAGTGCCCTCTAGTGCTGTGACAGCAAGAGCTTTAGAACATTTCCCTAAAAAATCTTCCGGGTTTAGAGGTTTATAGCTTAACTGGGGAGGAGGAGGAGGGGGGGAAAGACTCGTCAGAGGACAGGATACTAAATTTGGAACTGGAGTGAATTTTCATTGACGTTTTATTTCAATACATTTACAAAACTATGACGTGCACATAAGGTGCTTGGAGCTTGTTCTTACTCAGGAGCTTTGTTGCTGAATGTGCCTTGGTAGCAGAAGCACATTTTGTGTTATATTTAGAATATGTAAATATATGCATGTGAAATGTGTTAGGGAAACAAACGTATATTTTGAATATTCATGACAGCTAAATTGTGAATATAAAACGGGCTTCTAGCTTAGACATACCTTCAGGAAACAGGAGTCAGAGTCTGACACTTGTTTATAAAATTCAGCTCAGCGGGATGCCAAAGACAGTGAAGGAACCATTCTATTTTGGGACAAGATGAATTTTAACAAATCAAATGTGACAAGTAGGTCCACTGTTTAATAATTCAAAGAGACTGATTTGTACATTTCAATGCATTTTAAAGGTGTTTTCAAGAATGTTATGTAACAGTATTCTGTACCTCTACATTAGGGACAGAGCATGTTCTCTCATGACTATGTCTTCTGGTGTGGCGATTTTAACTATCGAATTGATCTAACATATGAAGAAGTCTTTTATTTTCTCAAACGTCAAGACTGGAAGAGTCTTTTGGAATTTGATCAACTACAACAGCAAAAATCCAGTGGAAAAGTAAGGCAATGTGTCTCATTTTCTTGAATACTTGGATATCGGCTTGGTCTTGTTCCTTGAGAGAGTGAAGAAGTTGCATTTTCAGACCCTTGTTCGTAGCACACAAATATAATAATTTGTTGAAAAATCAGAATGTTGTTTGTTTGATAGGAAATTGATATGTCACAATGGGAACTACTTCATCTGTAACTTAATCAAAAGATGTTATTTATTTTAATAGATTTTTAAAGACTTCCATGAAGGAACTATTAATTTTGGACCAACATATAAATATGACGTTGGCTCGGAGGCTTATGATACAAGTGATAAGTGCAGAACCCCAGCATGGACTGACAGAGTGCTTTGGTGGAGAAAGAAACTGCCTTTTGAAAAAACAGGTGTGTAGGATCTTTTCTTCTTTATCTGATTATCCCTCTCTGGTCTGCACTGGTGTGGCCACTCTTGTGCAGTTTTGGTCGCCACAATGCACTGTATAAGAAAGATACAGAGAGTGTCCAAAGGAGGGCATTGAAGATGGTGAAGGGCGTTGAGGTGAAGCCATCTGAGGAGTCGCTGAGGTGACTTGGTCTGTTCAGGTGGGAGAAGAGGAGACTGAGGGGAAAACCCATCACAATCTTCAGCTTCCTTGTGGGCGGAAAAGGAGGGGGAGGCACTGATCTCTCTGGTGACTTGTGACCGAACCCAAGGGAACAGCCTGAAGTTGTATCACAGTATTACAGTATAGATAAGGCTGGAAAGGACCTTGAAGATCATCTAGTCCAACCTATAATCCAACTAACCTAGCATCTACATCTAGATCATATCACTCAGCACCTCATCCAGCCTCCCCTTGAACATGTCCAGGGCACCCATTCCACATCCGGATCACTCTTTTCCTATTATCAAGTCTAAACTTTCCCTGCTGAAGCTTAAGACTATGACCTCTCATCCTGTCCTCAGAGACCAAGGAGAAAAGACCAGCCCCTACCTGACTACAGCCTCCTTTTAGATAGTTATAGAGAGCAATAAGGTCACCCCTGAACCTCCTCTTTTCTAGGCTAAACAGACCCAGCTCCTTCAGCCTCTCCTCATAGGGCTTATCTTCCAGCCCCTTTACCATCCTAGCTGCCCTTCTCTGAACTTGTTCCAGCACCTCGACAACTTTCTTGAACTGAGGGGCCCAGAACTGAACGCAATACTCGAGGTGTGGTCTCAAGGTGTGTCAGGGGAGGTTTAGGTTGGATATTAGGATAAGGTTCTTCCTCCAGAGGGTGGTTGGACACTGGAACAGGCTCCCCAGGGAAGTGTCCATAGCACCAAGTCTGAGAGAGTTCAAGAAGTGTTTGAACAATGCTCTCAGGTACATGATGTGACTTTTGGGGATGGTCCTGTTCAGGGCTAAGAGCTGAACTCACTGATCCTTGTGGGTCCCTTTCAACTCGACATATTCTGTGATTGGAAAGTTGTTTTAGAATTCATGCAGAACCCACTTAAGGGGATTTAATCTAGTGAGTGGTGCTTTACTCAAGCAAATGTTCTTTCAGCTTCACTGGATTAACTTGCTGAGATAGAAGAACCCCTTTCTTCTTGAGTGTGTGAACAAAAGCTTCATGCTACAGGTGGAAAAGGTGCTGGGAGCTCACTGAGGAACTGGAAACAAATCAGCTATAGCAATATAGAAATTATTCTATTGTTTTGAAACAGAATCATTAGTTCACATAAAATTTTTGTGTTATCATGGCTAGGTTGTTATAGCTGCTCTCTTCAGTAGAGGTATAAACAGTTTTCTGTAATTTCTTCTGTTTTGGTAATTCTTATGAATATTTCTGCTATGAATTGGGGGAGATTTTATTGATTAGTGCTTATAACGTACTTTGAGTTCCTGTTTTCAGTTGTTATTCAAAAGTTACAGTTACAAAATAAAAGTATTTGTTTGCGTATTCAGGAGCAATTTTCATAACCATTCCGCAGGAATGTCTATCCCCCAGTGTTTCTAAATTTGAATAAATTCATATTCATATCTGCACCTGCAGATGTGACTTTCACTTCCTGGGAACTCCTGCTTGGAATTTAAGTCATGCCATGGCTATGTTAAGTGCAAAAACTACAAAGCAAAACTAGGGCAATCAGAGTGTACATGTCAATGTGAGACTGTTATTCACTCTCATTTAAGGAATGAAAATCAAAGTAAAATGAGGAGCTTAAGCCATTGATAGAGATGCAATCGGGGAAAGAAAAGCTGTGTGAGACATAATAGGGAAGTTAAAACAGCCCTCTTGTATTGTTTTCATTTTAAGAAAAAGAACACCCTTCAGCACTTTCAATGCATATTCTTTATTTTGCATGGCAAGCCTTGCCCCTGAAGAACTATAGTATTTGGAATAGACACAGAACATGGGACCTAACTAGCTGGTCTGCAAGAGTCAACTCAGGTTCCTTTCTGTAGAGCTTGTAGGTTTCCCACTGCTTGCTCACGTGGGTATATAACTGACTCCTTGTCTGTTCACCCACCTTCCCAGCCCTGCAAAGATTTTCTTAGTTCACTGCTAGAGTTCCTCTCCTTTACTCCTGGTGGCAAGGCTCTTGTGCCTCTCAGCTCAAATTGTTTTGTGTTGCTTCTTATTACTGTTACAGGCTAAAGGACTCCTCTCATTATGAAAAGAAAGTGTAATCCCAGTGTGACTAATTAGGCAGAAATTCCATATTCCATATTGACTCATTTTTAGCCCTACAGAAAAGAGATACTTAGTTATTCATTTGGCCAAACAGTGACCTAAAAACTTTCCTCTTATAGTAAACCCTTGAATTTCATGGGGGTTTGGATCTTCCAAAGTCCTAGGAAGCCCATGATCTGCGAGGACAGACAGCTCATGAATATGCAAATAACCCCCACCTGTTGCCCTGCCCTCCTCAGTCCCAGAGCACTCAGGTGGTGGGCAGGGATGGCCGAGTGCTCGGCTGGCCAGGGGTGGGCCCTACACACCGCCAGAGTGCTCGCCTGGCTGGAGACGGGCCCTACACACCACCCAAGTGCCCGGGCCCTGGCCAGCTAGCTGCTCCGCACAACACGGGTGGCCGGGGCAGCAGCAGTCGCTCCTCCATAAGGCATGGCGGAGCCACAGGCTTCCACTGCAGAGCAGGACTGTGCCTAATAATAAGCTATAATAAGCTGTTGACACCATGTTATCACAGAATCACAGAATATTATGAGTTGGAAGGGACCCACAAGGATGATCTAGTCCAACTCACCATCTAACACCCGTACAGAGACTGAAAGCACATCCCAGAGCGGTAACACAAACCTAGTTCCCTCACAGTCTAGCAGGCCACTCCGAGCTGGAAGGGACCCAGGATCATCCAGCCCTACACCCCCCAGCTAGACCATGTCACTAAGCTCCTCATCGAGTCTTCTCTTAAACACCTCCAGNTGTCAAGGTCCCTCTGGAGGGCCTTCCTACCCTCTGGCAGATCAACATTTGCCCCCAGCTTGGTATCATCTGCAAACTTGCTGATGATGGATTCAATTCCCTCATCCATATCATCAATAAAGATGTTGAACAGCACTGGGCCTAACACTGACCCCTGTGGGACTCCGCTGGTGACTGGCAGCCAGTCAGATGTTGCACCATTCACCACCATCCTCTGAGCTCGCCCTTCCAACCAGTTTGTAACCCAGCATAAAATGTTCCCATCCAGTCCATGCTCCTAGCCATGTAACCTCTGCAACACTCATAAGGGAGTGAACTGTGGGCAGTCTCCACGTGAGTGAGAGGCGCTGTTCCCCGCTGCCTCACAGGGCATGCCTGTCCTGCCTGGTGGAGAGTGCTGGTGCCACCCTTGGCAGTGGCAGACACACTGTGGCAGATACAAAAACACAGCAAAGAATGGGGCCATCTTCGCAGAAGAAAAAAGCCATGTACTTAAGCCGCAAGATAACCACAAAGTACTGAGGATTTACTGTTTTAACAACAACAGAATACCTCATGCTAGCATAATGTCTGGAGCACTTTCTGTCACTTTAATGCATTGCAAAAGAAGAATTTGGAGGTTGGATTTGTGTGGGTCTGCTTTTTCCCATCTCTTGTGTGTTATTTTTCCAATCCCTGTGTCATATTCAGATTTGCAATGTAATTTCCAAGTACAGTGTCCCTTTCTATGCTCAGTAATGAGATAGGAGGCGAAATACTAATACGTGTATGTCTGTCAGCCCAGGCTGTACAGGTAATTGGGTGACATTCAGGTCAACCATTTTGAAGGTGTCTTATTCTAGTGATTAGCTTTCTTGGTTGCGCTCCTAGTAGTTTTAATTTCTAATCTCTAATTTGTAAATCTGTACAAACTCTACTTTGAATGGTGTATACAAGAACTTCAGTTCTCCCATCACCTCCCAACTAGGGTTTGTGAAGGTCATCCTAATAAAATAGTGTTTAACTGTTGGTAAAACTACCTTTGGGTGAGTTTTATGTCATGTCTTGTTCTGCATAGCTGGAGAGATCAATCTTCTAGACAATGATCTGAATGCTGATGCAAAAGTCAGGCACACCTGGACCCCTGGAGCCTTGATGTACTATGGGAGAGCGGAGCTGCAAGCATCTGACCACAGGTAAAATCCTATGCAGACAATCAGAGAAAGGGATTGCCAGGTTAGAATGTGTCATACTGATTTACACCTTCAGAGTGAGGAACCAAGTCTGATTATAACAGAAATTACACCCTTTATTCTGTATTTAGTATCCTTGGTGAGGTTTTTTGCCCTTATGGTGGGTTTTATACCAGAGTGTCAAGTATATAGTCACGTATTTACTTTTGCTGCACTGTGATCTCAGGAAGCATTGAATAAGTTGTAGCAACAGGAGTAGAAAACAGGACTTTCTGTTGCTTGGTTTTGGAAAGCTCCGATACCTAAGGAAGCTGCTCTGATGGACAAGCAACTCAGGTTGTTGTAGGAGAGGAGGAGGCTGGGACTGTGTGGCCCAAAGAAGTGTAAGCCGGGCCACATTGGGCCAGATTTGACCTCTTCGCAATAGTCAAGTGTGGGTCATCTATGCCTCTTTTAAAAATGGAGGTGGGAGAAGGAAGCAAAATCAAGCACCAGTGCTTCTGGTTGGTCCATATCATTAACTTCTCTTCATGGATATGAATGACCTTTCTTTATTCAACTTGTTCTCTGCTTCACTCCCGGGAAACAAATTCTGTAGTAAATACACTTGGAAAGGTCCATTGCCTTCCCAATAAAATTTGTTTCACCCCTTGCATGCCCTGTGGAAATACTGCAATATTGTTCCTTCTCGCAGTGACCACCAGTAGCTGTCTCTGTGCTTCTCATGGTTCTCTTGCATGCAAGGACTGTTCTGTATTCCTCCAGCAATGGAAGAACATGCCTCTTGCAATCAATTTCTTTGTGTCAAGACTTCGACATTGCTGTGTTCTGAAAAGCACAGCAGACCTACTGCACTCATTATATAGGACCCTGAGGATGCAATCTGTGAAACATGGCTGTTATACATGGTTTTCTATTTCAGCAAAAGCTGCTTCTTAATTACAGTCAGCAGGTTTGCTTTCCCAAAGTCGGTGCTAGAAAAAGGGCACAGCTATATCTTCGTGACATATGGAAATGCATTATGATTCACTGTGCTTAAGGAAATAGTTAATGCTTCCTATAGACTTTCCCCTTTCACTATCCCTTTCTAGCTTTGCTGTTATTGCTTTCATATGTTCTGGTAATGCGTATTCAAGAGCCAGGTCTATTATAAGTAGGAGGCAGCAATTTTGACATAGTCAAGAGCAGGCACCCCAACTACTGCTCTGTGTGTACGTTCAGGTGGAAATCTGAGAGTGTGGATTGCATCCACTAAGATGAGACAAGTTTTTCAGGCAGCTCTCTCAATTTTATTCAGATCTAACACACACAGAGGTAGGTAATTTGTAAGAAATGGCTCAAGAAGCAAGTTTGCACCACTGGCTGCTTATAATGTGATGGATTGACATATTTGCTACATAAAAACATTATACACCCAGAGTACATTGTCCTTAGCTTTTGGAAAAAGACATCTTTGTGTGGCCTTGCCTAACAGAAAGTAATATATTTCCATCTTGATTTATAGATGTTTTGGGACGCGGGTGTTGGAGAATGAGTGAAGTATCCTGGTGTTTTTAGTCTGCAGCTTTGCCAAAAGTGCTACATATAATTGTTACGTATTTAAATTCCTTTGTGATGTGTCCTCATCGTTACACTCAGCTAATGCAGGACTGGGGAATATCATTAATTGTGCTCAAGGAATAATCTTGACCACTGCAGGAAAAATGAAGCTTACCTGTCCTACTTCTTGGCATAGATTTTAAGCTTATATAAGCACTTCTTATTTTTAGATAAGCGGTTTTCCTTTGTTTCACGTAGGCCAGTGTTAGCTATTATAGAAGTGGAAGTTCAGGAAGTTAATGAAGCTGCCCGTGAGAATGTTTTCCGGGAAGTGTCATCTTTCCAGGGACCACTGGATGCCACAATAGTGGTAAACCTGCAGTCACCAACACCCGAAGAGAAAAATGAATTTCCTGAGGACTTGCGCACAGAGCTTATGCAGATGTTTGAGGACTATGGCACTGTTGTTCTGGTCAGGTAAGTCTGGGATCTGAAATGTCATGTCATCTATTAAAAACAGACTAGAAAATCTCTTTTGTTCTGACAGAGTTAACTTTGTATTGGAAGGTACACTGCTGAATTCCTTTCCTGCATGTTAAACTCTTCATTATAAATTAAATACAAATGTTTTGAATATATTATACCTCACAACAACCTGGTAAAGAAATATTCCAACAGTTGTCTTGGCTGAGTGGAAGAGAATTTTATTCAGTACAGCATCAGAAAGCAGAGGCTTTGATGTAAATCATTGCCTTTAAATTCAGGCCTCACTTCCATGCATTGCTGCTTCTGGTGGGTCCTTGGGCCCTGCTTCACTTCCTATGAGGAGGTCTGCTCTCTTCCACCTCTTTCACAGTCAGTAGGATTTCCTGGCTGGCTTTCATTTCTATTGGGGTCATTTTGCTTGTTTGTTAATACACAGTACAGCTTCTCGTAGTGCTGTCACCTACAGGGTTAGAGAGGGAGAGTGTGATACCTTCTGGTAGAGCAGCTTAATTTCATTCCAGTTGATTCTGCACAGGGCTCCAGCACAGCTATGAGAACAGCTATGAACACAGCTACGTGTTTTGAGAAATACAGGCAAAACACCTAACAGTTCACCTCTGGGAAACATGATCAGAAACTTGTTTATGTTGTATTTGATCCATTTATTAAAGGAGAAAGCTGATGACATGTTGTTGTATAGTTTTATGAAGTACGTACCAGTATAAGCTGAGGGTTCAAAAGCAGCCTTGCAGGAGCAGACACATCACCTTGCTTGTGAAG
>WEKX01000805.1:192679-252898 GCA_013390025.1 Pitta sordida
TGGTAATGCGTATTCAAGAGCCAGGTCTATTATAAGTAGGAGGCAGCAATTTTGACATAGTCAAGAGCAGGCACCCCAACTACTGCTCTGTGTGTACGTTCAGGTGGAAATCTGAGAGTGTGGATTGCATCCACTAAGATGAGACAAGTTTTTCAGGCAGCTCTCTCAATTTTATTCAGATCCAACACACACAGAGGTAGGTAATTTGTAAGAAATGGCTCAAGAAGCAAGTTTGCACCACTGGCTGCTTATAATGTGATGGATTGACATATTTGCTACATAAAAACATTATACACCCAGAGTACATTGTCCTTAGCTTTTGGAAAAAGACATCTTTGTGTGGCCTTGCCTAACAGAAAGTAATATATTTCCATCTTGATTTATAGATGTTTTGGGACGCGGGTGTTGGAGAATGAGTGAAGTATCCTGGTGTTTTTAGTCTGCAGCTTTGCCAAAAGTGCTACATATAATTGTTACGTATTTAAATTCCTTTGTGATGTGTCCTCATCGTTACACTCAGCTAATGCAGGACTGGGGAATATCATTAATTGTGCTCAAGGAATAATCTTGACCACTGCAGGAAAAATGAAGCTTACCTGTCCTACTTCTTGGCATAGATTTTAAGCTTATATAAGCACTTCTTATTTTTAGATAAGCGGTTTTCCTTTTGTTTCACGTAGGCCAGTGTTAGCTATTATAGAAGTGGAAGTTCAGGAAGTTAATGAAGCTGCCCGTGAGAATGTTTTCCGGGAAGTGTCATCTTTCCAGGGACCACTGGATGCCACAATAGTGGTAAACCTGCAGTCACCAACACCCGAAGAGAAAAATGAATTTCCTGAGGACTTGCGCACAGAGCTTATGCAGATGTTTGAGGACTATGGCACTGTTGTTCTGGTCAGGTAAGTCTGGGATCTGAAATGTCATGTCATCTATTAAAAACAGACTAGAAAATCTCTTTTGTTCTGACAGAGTTAACTTTGTATTGGAAGGTACACTGCTGAATTCCTTTCCTGCATGTTAAACTCTTCATTATAAATTAAATACAAATGTTTTGAATATATTATACCTCACAACAACCTGGTAAAGAAATATTCCAACAGTTGTCTTGGCTGAGTGGAAGAGAATTTTATTCAGTACAGCATCAGAAAGCAGAGGCTTTGATGTAAATCATTGCCTTTAAATTCAGGCCTCACTTCCATGCATTGCTGCTTCTGGTGGGTCCTTGGGCCCTGCTTCACTTCCTATGAGGAGGTCTGCTCTCTTCCACCTCTTTCACAGTCAGTAGGATTTCCTGGCTGGCTTTCATTTCTATTGGGGTCATTTTGCTTGTTTGTTAATACACAGTACAGCTTCTCGCAGTGCTGTCACCTACCGGGTTAGAGAGGGAGAGTGTGATACCTTCTGGTAGAGCAGCTTAATTTCATTCCAGTTGATTCTGCACAGGGCTCCAGCACAGCTATGAGAACAGCTATGAACACAGCTACGTGTTTTGAGAAATACAGGCAAAACACCTAACAGTTCACCTCTGGGAAACATGATCAGAAACTTGTTTATGTTGTATTTGATCCATTTATTAAAGGAGAAAGCTGATGACATGTTGTTGTATAGTTTTATGAAGTACGTACCAGTATAAGCTGAGGGTTCAAAAGCAGCCTTGCAGGAGCAGACACATCACCTTGCTTGTGAAGCAGAGGAGCAAGAAAAGAACACGCTTTGGTTTTGGTTTGGTTTGCATTGCTGTAGATCTTGGTGGTATGTACTAGTCTGTGGTAACTTCACATGTTCTCTGAGGTGATGGATATGCAGAGCCATGGAAGTTAGCACAGAGAGTGTGGATATTGGACTGGGTGCCCTGTCAACAGCTGCTGAGATGTTTGTACTGCAGCTCCAGGCGCAATCCAGTAAAGAACAGGGTGCTAGGGTCACACAAGGGCAGAGAGAAGAGGAAATAGAAAACTCATGCTTGCCTTTAAGGGGTTTTATGCAATGATGGAGTAAAATGCACTGTTTTTTCTCCTCTGCCTTCTTTCACTAGGATCATTGGAGGTCAAATGCTGGTGACGTTTGCAGACAGCAAGTCAGCTCTTCATGTTATGGATATAGATGGTGTCAAAGTAAGATTCTTTCAAACCTGTAACAATAAATTCATAATGAATTTTTCAAAAGTGGCTGCTTAGAATGAGGTAGTTGAGTTTCTAGGTAAATCAAGTAGCATGATTTCAAATAAAGTTGTTGCTCACAAAGTCCTTAGCTTTCGCCCCTGCTGAGGCTTTTAATGCAGTATCTCAGTTTCAAGATGGCATGAGGTAACTTTTCATGGAGCTCCTAAGCAGTGCTTAATATCTGGCCTCTGAAAGCACTGCAGAATGCATGGACTTGGTCATTGTTCTGGCACTTGAAGCAGTTCTGAGATTCTGTGTGACTTTATACTGTTGCCAAAGAATCCTCATGATGGTGCTTTGGAGATTTTTTTGTTTCTCTTAACAAGCTGGAACAACATGATTCATTGGCCTTCATGGTGAATTCAGCATAAACAGTAGGCATTTACCTTCCCATCCCCTGCTCTTCCTTCCCACACATGTACTCTACAATTCATTAACTCTCTCATTTTTGCTGGCAAAACTGTTTGTGGAGCTGCCCTGTAAACACAACATAGAAGTAATGCATTTGACTCTCATTCTTCCTTAATATTTGCAGTTTTCTCTTTCAATTTGGCTCATGCTACTGGTGTAATGTATTGCATGGACCAAAACACAACTGCATGCACACAGTGTGTGAAGGTGCTGGGAACTTGGAATGGGAACTCCTCAAATTAATTTTCCTGTCAAAGCTGGTTGCTTGGATACATTTCACCCTGAATATTGCAGAGCAACACATATACAGTCTTAATTCAGACCCGTGCAGCCCAACTTCCGTGTTGAATGGCGGCCGTGCCGCCACCCACGTCCCCCCCCGCGGCCGCCACCACCGCCGTCACCCGCGCCTCTGCCACTGCCCGTGCTGCCCCCGCTGCAGCCTGAGCCACCACTGCCGCCTGGGCCAGGGCCGCGGCGGCATATCGCACATGCGCAGTTGCGAAACGGGTCTCCTACATCGCTAAAAAATCATGGCGCTAAGATCTGAAGCCGCAATACGGGGGGGCGTGAAGTGCAAGAGGGCTGACTGTAATTAGCTGTAGTTCTAATCTGCTTAATTATATACTTTTGCATATACATCAAGTATCATGTATGAGATTCTCTGGTCAATCTCCTTACAGGTGGCAGCAGGCAGCAAACTTTTGTGTGTTTTAAAGCTGATGACTCAAAAATTGCAACCTCCCCTACCAATATTACTATCACAGTACTGTTTTAACAATATTTGATCTTATACCTGTTTCTTCAGTATTTCCCAAATACAGCAGCAGTGCTTTTGAGTGGTGAAGCTCATTTTCTTTCAAGAATGTTCTTAACAGTCTGAAAAAAGCTTAGGGGGAGTAGGAAGAAGTGAAGCTTTAGTTGCATCAGTTTCTGAAGCAGTTGTACAACAGGCAGCACTCGCTTATTCTGTTCATGTGTCCTTGTTTTGTGATGTTGCTTGCCAAAGGGAAACAATTCTTTCTTTGCATTAGGTCAGAGGCAGAACAGTGAAGATCCAGCCCAAGACTAAAGACTGGCTAAAGGACTTTCAAGAGGAAATTGCTCGAAAAAGGGACAGCATTGTCCCCATGTCCCCCACAGCAAACTCCCATCTTCTGGAAGAAAATTTTGACTTCTCAAGTTTGGACTATGACTCAGAAGGTAAGCAACAGGTTTCTAAGCTAAGGTGTGAGAAATTGCTTCACTGACTTTGGTTGCACAGAGAAGGTACAGTGTGAGTGTGAGTGGTGTCTTAATTTGTAATGAAACCGTGTGTGATTGTAATTAAAGCCATGACCCAGCACTGTGCCTGTGCAGAGAACTGTTACTTAGATCATCCTATCAATTTAGAATTACACATAATTTGCTATTATACATGGTACAGTTCTCTGTATGGAGACACACTGTAATGGAATACATGGGTTGGTTACACAATAATCTTACCCAGCCTATATATTAATTGATAGTACAGGTTAAGTAATTGATAGTATAGAGAGACAGGATGCATTGTAATCACTAATTCTGTGTTATCTAATATTTTAATCCAGGTGATATAGAGGATGAAGATGATTATTTAGATGATACGTCGTGTCAAAATCTAGTAGCAGACACAGCAGAAGATATGTCCGAGGGCTCTAGGCATTGCGCATCCGTAGCTCTTTCAAACAAATCTGGACAAAACCCACGGCTGTATAAAGGTAAAGTATCTACCTTCCTTAAAGTAAGACCTGAAGGTTTGTTGGTTGTTCTCCTGTTGTCTGTACTTCCCTGCTCAGTTATATTTTCATTCTAGATCCTCCTGTAGTACCTATTCATTCTCAACTCCCCTTGAGTTAGTGACTGTAACTGAGACCCTCAGGCATAACAGCAATACAAATAATAAAGCTTAGACTTTCCTTTTCTCTAGCCCAAGGCAAGGCAAGAATGCTGAAAAATGCTGTTTTCCTTTCATAGCCAGGACAAATCAAGTCTTTTTATCCATTTGATGTTGTCTGGGACCACAGCGTACAACAAAAAAACTGTATGTTATTTTCTTACTGGTCCAACACAAAATCAAACCAAAGGAATCCTGTTGATTTAGTGATCAGATCAACTCTGTCCTTCGATTAGTAGTAGTGGCAGAGCAGTCAGATGTAAGTTGGGAGGTTGCTGCATTCAAATTATTTCAGAGGCCTAAAGTTTCTCCTTTGTTCCCATTGATTTATTTCTGAAGAAATTGAGGTTCACAGAACATATACATATATTCATTCTTGTAGTGCTTCACAAGTGTGTTGCTTTTTTCCTCGGTCACATAGCTTGTTTGCATATTATTGTGACATGACTCAGTAAAGAGAAGATAAAACTGCAAAGACAACATGGACAAAAGCTGCAACAAGAACTAGCCAAGCCAGTGGTGGTCTTGCATTGGGATGTGATGAGGACATGTTTTGGTGGCCAAGCATTGACAGACTGGGTTATATATTAAACACCTCACTGTGACCGTGATTCAGTAGCTGTCATTCTGCAGTTAGAAGTGCTTTGTTTTCTGACATAACAGTGAAAACTTCTAATACCTCCAAAGGTTGAGTCAGAAGTAGAGTTCAAAAGGATTATATTAAATTTGTACATTTACACAGACAGATGTTTCAAATAGAGTGATTTATGGCTTTCTTGCCCACCTTGACCCATAGGCTGGGTGCAGTGTGGCCAGACTCAGAAACCTACCCCTGAGTCAAGGAGTGATTATTAAATCCTGTGAAGCCAATCACTTTTATTATAGGGGGCCTTGCCCTCCAAGCACCTCTGGCCTACTGTGTGATGATTCATTAAGCCACAGAGAAATGCAGTGTTTCTTGTCACCCATACTAACTCTTCTCCACAAAGAATACTACGAAGTAAAATAGGGATTA
Organism: Pitta sordida; assembly: GCA_013390025.1. NCBI lineage: Eukaryota > Metazoa > Chordata > Aves > Passeriformes > Pittidae > Pitta > Pitta sordida. The sequence continues at coordinate 198,183 of WEKX01000805.1, forward strand.
TGGAGTATTGTTTGAAGGAGGTCATGGTGGGGTCAGGATCTCACACAACTCAAAATATGATACTACATATATTCAATTCATCTGAAAGTGTCTGCAATTTCAGATGCCTCCATAAGCTTCCAATTCTGACAGAGTAACTCGTAACTGAAGGTATGATGATTCCAGCTGCTGTTAGACACAGCTGGAAACCAATGACAGGCACAACAGTGTGTATGTGTGTTTCTGGGGTCAGAGAAGGGCATAGCCTCATGAAATTGATATCTCTGCCAGCACCTTTTCGGGGGAAGTGATTGCGTGGTCATGGCTGTTTTTGGTCCTGTTCAGCTTCTCTGCCAGAACTTCAAGCTGTGCTTCTAGGTGCCTGCATGACTCCTTGGATTCCACTGATGAACCTGCATCTGCACCTTACAAGTATTGGCAATGCAGAGAAGAGGGAGAGTGGGCTGGGCAGCTCACAGACTCGTTGCCAAGTGGGAGTAAGAGGTTGTGAAGCAACTCGGTATTCCCTGCAGAACACAGCTTTCTGAAAAACAGCTTGTTTAAAACTGCCTGAAGTATGAGAGACTGCTGCTACACAATTCCTTCCCCATCGTCTCCAAACCACAAGGACAAAACTAAACCCAGTGAATCCTGAAGCCCTAAAGAACAGAGCTGCATGGCTGGGTAGCCATTGCGGGGATGAGATGACTGAAGTGATAGTCTTCACTACGGCAGACAGNACATCCCTCTTGAACTGGGGAGCCCAGAACTGCACACAGTACTCAAGATGAGGTCTGACCAGCGCTGTGTACAGGGGAAGAACAACCTCCCTGGACCGACTGACCACACTGTTCCTGATGCAGGCCAGGATGCCATTGGCCTTCTTAGCCACCTGGGCACACTGCTGGCTCATATTGAGTTTCCTATCGATCAGTACACCTAAGTCTCTCTCCACTTCGCTAGTCTCGAGCCACTCCTCCCCCAGCCGATAGCGGTGCATGGGGTTGACAGGGAGAATAAAGCCATCCCTACTTCTCCTCCCTTTGGCTGTCAGAGAGGCTTAGATGAGGTGAAAGAGTGAGTGGTTACTTAGTGATATAAGGTGCAGCTAAGGTCTAGCAGATGGAGGCAGGTGTACCTGTTAGGAGGTGTTGCTGGAAAGCAGCGATGTGATGAGTGAGCCATTCAGCCAGATTTTTTTCTGGCATAAATCGAGTCGTCCTGAGCAAGAAAAGGTGTCTAATCCTCAGCTGAAATACCTGTGTTCGGGATGGAAAAGCAAGGTATTGACCATGACTAGCTATGACAGTTTGAATGAGAGCAAGTTGCCACCAAGTCTGGCTGTAAAAAACTCGGAATCTAACAAGGTGATTAGTAACCCTGAAATCAGATGCAGGCAGTCTTTGTGTCAGCACAAACAGTTAATAAACAGTGGAAAAGGAAAGAGAAACAGAGAGAAGCATTTGACGGAAGAGCAGATGTTTCCTGCAGTGGGGGCAGGCAGGCACTGGGGGAGAGCAAAACAATATGAAAGGAGCCATGTCGTGTTGCTGAGATACCGGGTTTAGGTGTCCATTCACAGTCACCACTTGCCTGACTACTTCACCCAGTGAGCATCTAATACAGATACCTTCAAAATTTTCCCTAGATGATACAGACCTGGCTGACTTGAAGCGGGAGCTGGAGGCAAGTGGGGAATGCCACCGCCGGATTCCAAGCAGGTCCCTGTCCATTCCTACCAGGCCTCGGCCACTTCAGCCGCCACAGAGGCCTCCTCCTCCTGGTGAGTTCAACTTTCTTTAATGCAGAATGCATTTTGGACACAGTTGATCAGGGTTTGCCTGCCATTTCTCAGTGACAAAAGTAATACCTGATTCTGAAATGTCAGGCTGTTGAGGTACTTGTACTACTTGTACTTTCTTCCCAGTCTATTTCAGCTTGAGTACGGCTGCTGTTAGTAATGGGAGAAGTTTGTCTTTAGTATGACAGATACTCCACAAGAAAAATGCCCCTAGTAAGGATAGAATGACCTGTATGTTCCACACTAACTCACCGCTCAGGCTAGCGTGTTGAGCAGCCACTTTGTATTGGTATTTATGCTTGCTGATTTCCAAAGTCTCTGAATGTTTTATTACAGTTTCTTGGTTTCTGAATTAATTGTAATAATACTTCTAAAAAGCTTTGACAAAAATACTTGTTCTGGACAGTTTCTGTCCTTTCCTGCTTTGCAAGCAATTCTTTCTTGCTTTTGTGTTTATGAAATATGAAGTGGTTTATAATTTTCAGTGAGGCACAAATGGAAAGTGATGCTTTTTACCTAAGCTCTCTCAACCTGAGATGTCACCAGTGCTCTGCTGCTCCTGTTTTTATGGGTACTTCTGAATGAATGCTGATTGCTAGATCAGGATAATCATCTCTGCTTTCTGTATTAGACAAGCTATACATCATGTTTTTCTTGCAGCCCCAAAATCTCTCTTTTGCTTGTATTTCCCAGTCTTAAAGGTTCTGTCAGGCTCATTGTGACAAGACGAATTCTTCAGGATTAGTCCCGTTCATTTCTGAGTCTGTTGCGCAGAAGTGGCAACATCGGTATCTGTAATTCTGTGCCTAGACTGCAATGTTAATGCTCAGCAAGACTAACTAGGAAACTGTTTCCTAAAACCGTTCAAGATTTCAGCATTTTATTCCGTGTTGAGATTTTTTTTCACCTTAGATTAGATCAGTAACTGTTCAGCACATCACTCTGCCTAGGTTAGTGTCTGACTCTTAGCACTCATGCAGAGGGACTCAAGGTCTTCAGTGTCCTACAGGAAGGTTTTGCTTAATATGTCTGTCCCTGGAAGAGCAGGGAGGGTGACAGCATCTCTTCATCTCTTTTAACAGTTTCCAAGCTCATTGGTTTTGCTCCATTGCAGATAAAATGCTGTACCAGCTCTTTGACGTAAAAAAGCTATTTTTCTTCCTCTTTCAGCAGGAACATCAGGCAAGAAGTTGCCTTCAGATGGTTCCCTCTCTCCAGGAAGCCATTCCACCTGCTCCATCCTGGCAACAGCAAAGCTACTACCTGGAGCCCCTCAGCAGCCAGTGAGTCCTGCTGCTTAGCATGGCCTTTTGGCATTCTCCTGGTCTCTTCCATCCACACTGACACTGAGCATCACATACAGGTTGCACCTGTCATAGAAGGAAGGAAGTCCATCACATGTCTGAGCTGAAAACACTAAGATAATTTCTAGTACTGTAATACTAGACTGCAGACACTAGAAAAAATGTTAATAAAGTGCCAGGAATGAGGAAGGCCAAAGAGGGAGAGAGAACGGGAATGGTGCTAGACCAGTGCACTGTTGGCTTATTCCATGTGCTGCTTTTTGACAAATGCTAACTTGAATTTTCAGCACCATCATAATATTCTTTAATTCTTTCCTCACCTCTGTTTTGATGAGCCGTGCTAGTGCCCAAAACGCAGAAAAAGTCTTGACAATTGCCAGCAAAGCTGTTAGTCTCCTTGGGAGAACAAGACCAAAATGTGGAAATGCCTCCCCACTCCTGTCTTGTTGGATGAGAAACCTAAGACATTGAAAATTCAGAGATGGCTAAGGGACAAGCTGTGGTAGTCAGGCTCTGGCCTGTCTGTCAACTGGTAGCAAAAATGCCGTATTTGCCCAAAGATTCTTTAGTATTTCTAGTAAATTCTGACTAGCCACTGGAAAGAACAGAATCTTACAGGTGATATGAGCTTAGCTGTAAAATTACAGGTATACAAGAAAAATCAGTTCTCTCAACATTACTCTTTTTTTTTTTTTTTAAAGCCTAAAGTCCGGACAGGAATAAGCAAACCTTACAATGTCAAGCAGATCAAAACCACCACAGCCGAGGAAGCAGAAGAAGCTATTAGATGTCTTATGGAAGCCAAAGGAGGTGAGCACAGCTTTATTTAAGGATTTCTAAAAATTTAAGGATTTATTTAAGGATTTCTAAAAATCCTTAAATAAAGAAAACTGTAGGTGTATTCATCCATCTCATCATAGCCCAGCTGCACATATTTCTGTTCTTGCAAAATTGTACATGGTATTCTCTGTCAGTTCTGGTAATATTAGCCTTTTTTGAAGATGATTAAAGTTTTGTATTTTGTTGTAGAACCTGCTACTAGGAGCATCTTGGGTTCTTTATGTCCAGATTTAATCAGAAAAATTAAAATCTGGAGATAGGATCTTACTGATGGTATCTTACCAATGGTGCCGGTGTTAGCTCTGAGTTTCATAAAAGATATTTGCCTCTCTCTTTAGTGAATGCTCACTATTCCAAGCAGAACTACAGAGCAAACAGAGCTGCAGGAGAAATAATCTGGATTCTGTTCACATTTGGACAGCAAGTATAGTTGTAACCTAGATAGAAGCTTGCACCACTTCAGCTTGAATACCTAAGTTAAAAGGCTACTCTTTGTTTAGACTCTGTGCATTCCCAGGAGAAGAGAGCCTCTTCCAAGTTAAGGCAGCAAACTAGCTCAGGTACTGTGAATGTACTCTCCAGAGTTGCATGCAGCCTTTCTGCTGATGCTGTATTAATGAGAATGGCTACCTGAGATTGAAAGGCTCTCAGTTTAGGAGAAAAACATCCCTTTTCCATTTATAATAGAACAAATGCAGTCTGGACTAATCCCATTTATTTAGCGATATCATAAAGGTATCATTGCGTTTGTTCTTCAGTGTTGTTCATTTCGTTTTGAAATCAGATTTACTTTCCATTAATTTTGAAGTTCACATTAAGTATTTTTTTTTTTTGTGTGGGTGAGAAAACTCTTCTGGCCAGCATCACATTCAGTCCCTTGTGCTGTACCATCAGTTGGCACTTACAGTTCTTCCCAAAGTACTCTACAAGATGTGCTTGGTATCATTCTCTTGATTTTCCAGATAAGGGCAAAAGGATATTCAGGACTTGAGTCCAGTACTCCTGAACCACCAGCCAGTGTTTTTTCCACTTGGCCACATGGTGCTACAGCACTGATAGTTTGGCATGACATTATTTCAGACAGGGGAGTTTTTCCCTAACAGCCTCTTACAAATGTGTCAGGATTGCAAAGGTCTGTGCTTACAGTAATCCCTCACTATTTCATGGTTCACCCATCGTCGTTTCAGTACATTGCAGGTTTTTTTCCCTGCAAAGACATTTTACAGCTTCCCCCAGCTCAGGGGCCACCCAGAGTTTGCTTGCTTATAACAGTGTTGCAAAATTAATAACACTGTCTCAAAGGTATATTAACCAACCCTCCTCCTCCTCTGCTTGCTGTTTTCTCCCGCTTGCTGCTGCTCGGGACTGAGGAGCAGGCCATATTTACATATATATGAAGTGCTACTTCATGGATTTCACTTATTGTAGCACCTTTCTGCAATTGACCCCCAATTTGAGGGATTATTGTATTTCTAAAATCTATCCTACTCGCCTGAGTCAGCCCTTTAGACCTGAACATTTTGGGAAACAGGATTGTGAAAGTATCTTGAAAGTACATTCTGATCAGGCTGAGACACCATATTTTGTTTTTCTTTTCAGGACTACAGGAAGATGCAGTAAAGCCTGTTCCAGCCAGAAACCAGACTTTCACCAAACCTGAGCCTCTTCCCAGCATCACAAAGTCAGCATCATTTCAGGGGTCACAGGCAGGACCAGTGCCTGTGCCTCATCGTCCACCACCCAAAGTTCCAACTCCAAAGAAGCCAGTACCCCTGCAAAGGACTGGAGTCAAGGTGGAAAATGTAAGATAGTTGCAACAAAATGCATCCAGTCTCCGTTACACAATGCAGACAAGGGCACGAGCGACAGGCTCTTAAACTGTTTGTTTGAAGTCCTGCCATGTTCAGCAGACACAAATGATTTTGTGTATTGTAGTCAGCAAAGCGTAAAATTAATAAGATTGGAAAGACAGTCATATTCAGCTTTTCTATTTGTCAGTCCATTCTTTTAGATTTTGTTACTTTTTCTCTGTTTTGTCTAAACCTCAATATTCAAGACTTATCTCTTCATCACAGTGTTTACTTTTGCTCTAACGATTTGAGGCAGCTTCTTCATCAGTTCTGCATTTTGTGTCCTCGATTTTCTTGCACACTTTGTAACTGGGATCCTCAAGATTTCAGGTTCTTAAAAATACAAACCTGTAGGTGTTCAGGTTTTAATCTCTGTCAGGTCTCTACAGTGAAGATAATAGTTCACCTCTAGAGCTGTTCAAATGATAATTTAATGTTGAAAGCAATTTAAGTAAAAGGGAAAGACAAATACAACGTTTCATAATCTTCCTGTGACAGAACCTCTGCTAAGAAAGCTCTGCTCTAAGCTGCTAGGGCTCCTGCCTTATCTTCTTTTGTTAAGGCACTTATCCTTTCTCTGTAATGGACTTTGTGCTACATTTACTTAACAGATTCACAAAATAAATTCAAAAATCCCCAAACCCAGACAGCACAGTCCATGCCCAGTAATGGTCAGTTTGTTTTGTTTGTATTGTCGCCATTCTCAGGTCACTCCTGGAAGATACTGAGAGGGATTGCTATTTTGGTGTTAGTAATGTGAGAGTTTCTGCAGGAATAGATCTATTGAAGTTTGACTCTGCTTTGGAATTCCCCTCCTTCCTCCATCTGAGGGAGGTCAGATGGGAGTTGTGTACTTGAAAACGTCTCCCCAATCCACTTCACTAAAAGAGGATGTAGTCAAATGCAGGCGACATAAGCACAAGTATATTGACAGAAATAACAGGGGATACGTGCATCATGAAATACAGACTAAATATTTTACCTTCATTAAAAAGCCTATATAGTATCTTTTAATACTATGGAAGAGTAATACAAAATTTAAATGCAATCACACCAAATGTGAGAAAGCTGAAGCAACCCTTGCCCTCTTAGACTGAGCTGGGCTTATTATTTATATATTTTTTAATGGTGGATATATGCTAGACTGTACTTTGAGAGCTTACTCTTATCTTCAGTTCCCGGCTGAGCCATTAATGCATTTACTGGATTAGCGTAAGGTAATTGTCCCTCAGTTGTACCGTTAGAATGTACCCAAAGGCATGTGCCCATTCATTTCGGCCTCCCTATGCATTCTTGCTTAAAGAATATTAGCAGAGAGACGTCACAAATAAATACCTCTCAACAGAGCTGTGTTAATTTAGCCCTGAGCACAATCCTAATGTGAAAGGGGCGATGGTCAGAAAGAGAAGTATTTTTCATACAGGGAGTGAAGAGTCTGTAGGGTCCCTGTCCTCAAATAGCCCTCTGGAAATGAACACGGGTGCAAGGCACAATGCATGAGCAGAGCCCAGCAGGTGCAGTGTAGAACTGTGCTGTCAGGCCTCATCTTTGTACTGCTTTTTTTTTTCCTTCCAGGACTGTCAGCTTTTCTTAGTAATGCTGTCAGTAAGACTTGCACCAGTAGTGACTCAGAATTCAAGGGACCCCTTTTATTCTCAAATTTCTTCCTTTTCTCCCTCAGGCCGTATCTACAGAAGAGCACTTTGACCAACAAACAATACAGTCTCCTTTTGGCTTGTTAGAGCCCCATCTAGACGATGCAGCTATTCTTTGTCCAACCAAGGTCACTCCAGTCCCTAAACCCAGAACACCGCAAGGTGGGAAGCCTCAGGAGAGCAGGGGAAGCACTGAAAGGCAGCCCCACTCAGCAAGCGTGGCTGAGGCCATTGTATTGCCGCCCCAGGGTACTCCTTTTGCCCCAAAGGTGCCACCACGAAGAAAGAAGTCAGCTCCTGCGGCTTTTCATCTGCAAGTTCTCCAGAGCAGTGACAGCCCACTTTTTAGTGGGTCACTGTTCAACACCAACAACAACTCTGGGTCCTGGCCCCAGACTGATGTCCCTCCTCCCCCAGCTCCTACACCTTCCTCCAGCCCAGAGAACAGCACAACTAAGCTGTTGGCACCAACTGCTGCAGAACTGATGGCTAATCTCCAGGGTCCTCCTATACCAGCAGCCCAGCATCCGCAATGCTTGGATACCACCTCCCTTCCAGAGAACACCAACCTTTTGGACCTGGACATGCATTCTTCCTGCCCGATTTCCATACGGGCAACATCAGCTGCTTCTCCAGCACAGACTTCAGAAAACGTAAATCGCCTCAAGCTGAAAGATTTCAGTCACTGGGTTACATTTAGTGATGATGAAGACAGCAGTGCATTGTCAGAAAGGTTCAATAAAATGCTTGTCTTAGAACAAAACAAAAACACCTTGACAAAGACAGATACTGATTTAGAGCTGTAAATATCTGCCACCTTAAGATTCCTACAGAAATCATAATTTTGATGCAAAATAAAAAATTAATGATTTTTTAATTTAATTAAATAGATAACCTGTCCACGCACCATTTCATTTTCATGTTTAAATATACTGCCCCTGGAGGGAAGTATATAGAACACATACAGCCTAACATTATCTACAGTTTGTTTGAAAAGTTCTTTATTTTAAGTTATTTCTTTTTATTAATCCACCTTAAGATGTTTTATTTCATTTTGGGTATGAGTCGTATGTAAGAACATGTAATGATGTATGGGAAAAAAGACATTAAGAAAAACATTTTCCTGTGGAATTCATATTTTAATCAGTTGTTTGAAATAAAACATCCATACCTCGAATCAATAGACTGCCACAGTTATTCTGGAATGAACATCCAAAAGGGGAAAGCTATGCCCGAAGGCCTGGGGTACCAAACACTGCTCTAACCTACAGTGAACTTAAAAGCAGCCCTAGTTGGTCTTGTACCACAATTCCAAAACTCACCCTGATGTTTTTACACAACAAGCCCATGTTCAACACAACTTTGCAGTGAAAGAGCAGTTGGCCAATGACAGTCCCTTTTTGAAGAAACACAATCTATGCAAATCCTGAAGAAATATGGGGAGCAGTTGAAACCAGCCAATGACATGGTCATTGACTTGATCGATGTCTTATGCTAAAGGCAGTTTAGCAATTCAGTAGTTGTGTCCCTGGTCCCATTTTGTGTCTTCATAAGCAAATGCCATGTCAGTCTTTATTTCCTCAGTGCAGATGAGGAAAAAGCTGGTCCTGGCACCTAAATGTGTCCCACTGTAGCTGTCCAGGCTTTTGCCTTGCTTCTGGGGTAAAACTGCACACAAGAGATGCCATTTGCACAAAGCAGGCAGCTAAAAATTATAAACAGATTGCAACTTGTCATGGTGACTTGCTAAGACAAGCATCAACATCCTTTATTAGTAAAGGAAGGAGAACGTTTTTAAGCAGTTGGTGAAGCTGAAAAAACACTTTGTCAAAAAAGATATGTTTTAGAAGTTAAGGTTTTTTGGGTTTTTTTTCCCCATAGGAAAATTAATTGGCTTGTTCTCAGCTTCCTGGACACTGGGAATTCAGCCACTTTCTTCCTCGTGATGCCTACCTGTTTCACTGCCACTGCCAAATACCGAACACAAGGCATCCTGCAAGAGAGGATGTGGCCTTTGTCTGAGCACCTGTCACCCTCCTCTCCTCCCTCATTTGCCAGATACTTACAAAAAATCCCTGAAACCTTCAAAGGCCAAGCCCATAAACCCCAGTGCTAAGCTTCGTACATGAGTGTCAGTTCAACGTGGTAGCAGGCTGGTGAATAATGCTAAAGCAAGATAGTCATTTCCTTACAAGATGACACAGAGCCTTTGCCTCTTCATCCTCCTTTAAAAAAAAACAAAAACCCTACAGTGAATACTTATGGGCACATCTCAGTATAAAACATGAAGAGCAGTAAAAAAGAAAGACTATGTTATATGACAATATCCAACATTTTCTGCAAAGATAATTAACAGCTCTAGGACAGCTCATTTACATGTTAATGAAAGTGTTAGCAGGAAAGCCAATTAAACTGGATTTATACAAGTCAAATAAAATCTGCTTTATTACTCTCCTTGAATAAGAGATGGCAGTGGCCTTTAGCATTATATCTTACAGCTTACATATGTGGCAAGCTGCCCATTAAAGTCTGAATCCCGGCAGCTAGCTGCTTTATGCTGCCAGTGACAGCATACACGGTTCTACTGCAGCAAATCAAGGCAAAGGGACAGACAGTCCAGATGAAAAGGTTACAGCACAGAATGAGGAATCGCTTGTCTCAACACCTCCACGCTAATGCCCAGGCTCCCAGCCACGTGTTTCCACACAGGAAGGTGCTTGTGACCTGGGTCCTAATTTCAATGGTAAGGGGAGGCAAAGCAGGGCCAGACTTGCTCTGTTTGGAAAACTCATACTGCAGGAGGTGGTGATTCACACCACCACAGGCTCCACCACAACGTAAAAAGAGGCCAAATAACCCAAACCATTGTTACCTGATATCCACAAGGGCACGCCTCTGCCTTCAGCTCTGCTGCTCATCCTCATTCCGACATTACCAATGGCAACCCCTGTACTCAGTGACTGCTGTCAGCCTTCAGGGCCATAGAATGGGTGGTAGGGAATGGCTATCCCATGACATTTTTCATGTCGTGAACTCAGCACTTGGGAATCTAAAAATTTCTGACTGTGGCTGTGATGCCAGGTGTGAATAATTTACCAGATCTCAGTATAAATAAGCAAGCAGACACTTGTAATGAGAGATTTTGGCAAGGAGACAAACATAACATGAGCTTGCCCAGGCCTCTGTAGTACTGAAGCCTCAAGTTGCAGCAGGCACCCTGCTTGCTCTGCTGCATTTATGCTTGGGGTAGGGAAGTGATTCTCCTTGGGATAGCAGCCAGATTTAGCTTTTGAAGGTAGGTGATCGCTGAAACAAACAAAAAGGAAGAGAAACAAACCCAAAATACTGGTTGGAATTTTCACTCTGATGAAATAACACTTGTGCTTTTCCTTTTTTTGACTGGAATAGCTATTTTTACCAGATGGAGAATTTTTCATTTCTAGCCAGCGGCCCCACCTGGCACCACAAAGCACAAACCACAGTGAAAGCCAGTTTGCACTACCGTAATCACAGCCATCAGTGACTGTTGCTACTAGAAATACCAATACAGTTATACAAGAGTGTTGGACAACAAGTGCGAGAGGACTGAAACAACTCCTATTAGCCCTCACTTCCCATTTTACTGTTTTGGATGCCACAATTAAGATGAAATACCATCTCAGACAACTCACACCTTCTAATCACACCTGCAGCTGGGGCCCAGGCTAGATGGGATTAAGGGCAGAGTTTGAGACCTAGGAGTTTATACAAAGGTGCTGTTGTCAATTAATATGACACCAGGAAGCACAAAAGCATGAAGTTACTAACTGGAAGTAGACATGAATGCTACACAGCAAACCTGCTGGCCCTCAAACCACGCCTTAGGGGGCACTGCTGCAAAATCCAGAGGCGTAACTGAAAATCTGTTCAGTTTGGCAAAACATCTCAGGCTGCCCTCTTGTACTGTGCCTCTCACTAAACATGAACATCACATTGTTCCAGCATGAGACAATCACTAAAAAATGATGCAGCTCTTCAAAAAAAAGTAAAACATGATCCAGGGCATTGATTGGTAGATCATTAACCTTTAATACATTTCGTGATGTGTCTAAGACATGTTTTAAATCACACTTTATTACTATATTAAAAAAACAAACAAAAAATCCCAAACACAATAAAAAACCAAACCCAACAACACCCCTGCCAAATATTAGTTTTAAAAGTTACACATATATAAATAGTTACAAAAGCAAAGCAAAACATTGCCTTAGGAGTCCCAGTTCCAGTAACAAACCATAGATGCATTTAGTAAGACTAATGTTTAATGCCATTGATCTGAGTCCCTGTAAGCCAAAGAAGTCTATTCAAATCAATAGATTTGTTACACTAAACAAGTTATTAGAAGTCTTGTCTATTCACAATGAATTCCACATACTTCTACTTTGTGAATACAAAGTGTGCTAATACATTTACACCCTGAAGTTAAACCAGTGTAAAAACAATATAGCTGTTTAGAAATTATGACAGCTGTGTTACATTTTCCATACGAAATACTGCCATGCAGCATTCTTACCCACATCTCGGTTAGGGAGAAAAATGCTCCTTTTGCCAGTGTAGTGCTGCACATTCTCTGTACTGCTCCTGTGAATTTTGCTTCGTGACTCTCTCAGGTCAAGGCTCAACTTCCAGAAGTGTATTTTAAGATGCAGTGTCTTTCTGGGCTGGAGTGCTCTGAAGTGGGAACAGCCAAGGTGGCCTCAGGACCTCGCAGTGGAACCAAGCCCATGCAGAACTCCAAGGTGCATCCCACCTCTTTGGTAGCTTTCACAGCCATAACTTTAAGGACAGTAATATTGGATCCATGTCACGTAAGGGACATTAGGAGACACCTCAGGATTGTCATCAATACAGGCCTTATTTAACACACAGTCAAATAATGTACTGCAAAGGCAGTACAGCCTTATCATAGCCTGTGTTTGTTTTCAGAGAGGGTTGGGTGTGTAAAGAAAGCAAGGAAAGAGACCATGATTAGACCAGGCTGCTTTTAACTAGAGTGCAAACTATCTAAGACTTCAAAAAGTGACTGTGCACTGCCTTTTTTTTTTTTTTCCCCTAAAAGTACTCATTTCTCATCAGTACTGTTAAGGTACCCTAAACATAAACTCAAGTAAGACAATACTGCTGCTTTTCTCTCTATCTATAACAATAAATACATTTGGGCCCCACAAACACAAAAATCACCTGTGGTGATCTGCATTTCCAGTGGAGCCTTACAATTACCCAATTTTTTTCCTCCTTTACTTTTCCACACTAAAACATCAGCATTTTTGTGAGGGCTTTAGTACACCTGAGCATTTTCAATGCTCTTCTTTAAATCAACTAAAGGTGAAAACAGGGATTTGAATGTGCCATCTTCTTGGAACGTCCCAAGAGTAAAGCAGAGAAGCTAAGCCCCTGTTCTGTATATTTTACATGTGGAACAAGCACGGACCTGCTCTGTGTCTGACCAGAGACACACTGTCCTAAAGAAAACAATCTCACTTGCTAAAATTAGGAGAGAAAGTGAACACTTCTTTTCTTTTGTTTTCATTAATACAAACAAGATTAAAACCCTGACAGGTTAGTCTGAGCAAGACAACTTACCAACCCATCTCTTTCTCATGCAGAAAACAGATGCCGCATTTGTCTGCATATCTGGGTGGTCTATTAAATGAAAAGGCAAATGACAAAAACTCCTATAACTGGGCCACCAGACCAAAATGCTACCTTCCTTCACTTGGATATTATTTCTTCAGGCTGCAGTCAGACTACTTAACATGGCCAGTAAACCAAAACTTTGTGGCAGCCACAGGCTTCTTAGCCTTGCTGACACAACAAAAAAACACCGCAGCTAATTGTTTCCTGACCCTGTTTTTGATCCTCTCTATAGGACTTTGTCCCAGATGTAGATTCACCTTATATATATTTACCTGCCTCCAGAGCAGCCTTGTGTTTTCTTGCTAAAAGAAGATCCTGGGCACACATTTTCTTTTTGCCAAGTCTGTATTTGTTTTGAATGTACTTTAGAAATAAAGTGGAGACGTGTCTATGTTGGAGATGTACTGAAAATCTTTTAGCAGCAGATACCATTGACATAGCACCCTTGTAGTTCTGCAGATCCCCTAACACACAAGAACTTTCTGTGTTACACCATGAGTAGTCAAGGATATTAAATGCTCAGTCTCCAAGTTCTTGGGCTAAAACATCCTGAATGAACTTCAGTGTACGTTGATACAGGAAAGCATCCTTCTTCTTTGGCTTACAAATATTTAGATGATTAACATCCACTGGAATAAGGTCTCCAATTCCTAAGTCTGGGAGAGGATAAAAAAAAAGAAAAAAGAAAACTACCAAAGTTCATAAAATAGCCTCAACTGAAAAGCACGTCTTGCATTAGAAATTTCTCTCTCAAAAGCAACTTCTTCTGTCTTCAGTGTTACTGTTTGGTGGTCAACACTTTTTAATGTGCTAAAAGCATCAATACACACTGCTGTGGTCAGATGGAGCTATATTGCCACAAACCCCACACTGGTGTACCGTTAGGCCAGAGTTCTACTATCTTTGCCTGAAATACATGGTTATACATTTCTCCATATAGACAACTCTGGTGAAACTAAACTTCATTTACCAGCACCTGACTGACAGCGCAGTATTGACTGAGGTTTAAGCATTGACATGAGCAGGGATAGGGTTTAATCCACGGTATCTTGAACCTGATCACCACTAATTGCCCATATTCCTTACAAAAGCTGAAATATGCCACAAATGACGACACACATTTCTGGGCAAATGAAATATTTACATTATAGCATTTATTCTTTACTGACAACTATCATTACTAACTTTCCAGTTAAGATGTTGCAACTGCCACATTCCAGTTTATTACCTATCTACTCAGTGTCCAGGGAAATCCTTAATTTTGCTTCAAACTCTGTATCTTTAACCATGTAAAACCGCACTAGAGCAGAATGAAGCTTTGCTTTTAAGTGCCCAAGCACACATGCAAGAAATATGGAGTGCACTGCTTGTCATCCAGTATTTTGAACAGAATGAGTGGTGTGACACTGAACTGCCACGTACCCTCTAGAGGTTTCTGAGAGTGCTCATGGGCTCTCAAAAGGAGAAGAGGAGAGCTATGCCACAAAATTTTAAGTGCAGAGTGTTTATTTGGGCTTTGTTATACATCCTTCTTTTTAATTTTATTTTGCTAAATCAAAAAAACCCCAACCAAAGCCCTGTTTTTCAGTCCTTGCCAATAAAATCGCATCAGCAACACTTCTGCAAACAACTGGTGCTCAAGAAGACATACTGGAAAAATACTGCAAAATACTGACTCAGAAAAAAAGGGATCTATAGTCCACCTTTTTCAGAGCAACTGACCTTGCACTTAAGCTAGTGGATTTAGCTGGTGGAAAACCTGATACAAAACCAAACACAGCAATGCCTTCTGTTCAAGTCCTTACAGATACCTTGGGCAGTGCAAAACAAGTTTCCACTTAATGAAAACCCCAAAATATAAGACTTTAACAATTCTCTAAGTCGAACACACATAAAAAGTCAGGGGAAAAAAAGGTCTGGCTTTCCTTCCCCCTAAAAAAGGCAAAAAGATGGAGGGAACTCATCAGAAGGCAAGTATCCGAGATGTGGAAGGTAATGAATTCTTAACACTGAGAACCAGCTTTGTGAAATTTTCCTTCAATTTAGCAGTTTACTAATTTTCATTCTTACTTTTTTTAAAGGAGGAAATAGCTGGAATTAGTGGAAGCATCTGAAACCCTATTCAGCCTACCTATACAAGGATAAACCAAAATTAGTCATAATTCCAAAGGCAAGGACTCCAACAGTTTAACATTAGTCCAAGGTCTACCCTGCTTTTTACAACAAGCGTTACTTGCATTTAGAAAGACCAAATCAAACAACTGCTATTCTAAGATCTAAATGTAGCTGCTTCTGATCTCAGCAGGGAGATGTAGTTCAAACTGACAGAAGTTCAAAGAAAAAAAACCACACCTTAACAGAACAGCATTTTTCTAGGTCTTTCGACCACAACATTTATAACTCTTCCTCATTATCAATACATACATGAATATATAAAAAATCAAATAAATTAAATGGCTATTTGACTTACCTGCTGATTCCAAAGGTACAACATGCAGTTTTAACATGCTGCCTATGTGTGTTGGTAAGGTTTCTGCAAAACTCAGCACTGAAAATTTCTTGTCTTTGGCAAAAGACAAGAAGTCATCATTCAACTCTTTAAGGGCAGGAGAATCTGAGAAAGAGCAACATAATTTTTGCAATGTTATCTCAAATGTAAGATCGTCGCATTTGTCTAGCAAGACTGCACTACTAAAGAGGTTTTTAAAAAAAATTAGTATGACAGTAAAAGGAGCAGCAATTTGTTTGTAATCCCTTTTTTCCCAGCTACCATATGCAACCATTGTTTAATTTTGCATAGCACAGGATTAACTAAGAAGGTAAGAGTCACAAGTCCTGCACATGTCAAGTTATTACACTGCTGAATGGCCAAAACTTCTCTTGAAACTTGTTCTGACTTGCCCTTTTCCCCTCACCCCTGCAATCAAATGACACAGCTACTCAGAATTACTTGCAATAATTCAATACTCAACTCAAAACATAAAAAGGGGATTTGTTGTTTTCACCCAGCTTTTTCTGACAGCATGACAGAAAAACCAAAGCTTTATGAACAGATTAGCAGAGTTCCCTGTTGTGAGATGGTAGCAAAGTGAACATACCCTTGCTGAGTTCTTTAACCTCCACAGACGGAAAGAGAAGATATCTGGCATTTATAGAATACTCAGCCAGCTGGGAACCATGGTGAGGTACGCTATAAAATATGATTCCTCTGGTGTTGTTTACAATTTTATCCATTTCTGGATTCTTGGAAGCATCCACCAGCATCTTTTTGACTAGAAGACCTGGAAACAGAAACTGAATTAATGCAGGGATTTAAACCACCATGAAAATAATGATCATGCTATATTACCCATGAAACAACTAACCATATTCCTGCCTCATTGATTAGCCCTTAGATTGTTAAATATGTAAGATTAAGTTGAAAAAGACCCAAACCAGACCCGAGGAGGTATTAATATAAAATGTCAATGAACAATGCAAATCCTATTTGTGTTCGCTTTAAGTGTGCCTCATGACATTTACTGTATGCCTGATCATGGAGAAAATTTTGCCTCTGTATTTCTATTTACATGAATTTCAACTCACTGAGTTTTTAAATCAACATGGCAAAACCAAACAGCAATAAAAATCCTTTCAAAATGCATAGGCTATTAAATATAATGCATAAAGAAAGCAGAAATCCGCTTTTCATTTTCAGGTATTTGCAAAATTTTTGAAGAAACTGTTCTGAATAATTGTATTTCAACCTGAATTTGTTTAACAGCTTATTCAGAAATGTAACAGCAAATAACTACTTTATGTATCAAACAGGCAACATGCTTACCACCCATGCTATGGGATACCCACACCACAGGTCTGTCTCCAATCCCAGCAGCTCTGAGCTTGTCAAGAAGTTCACTGCTCCTGTAAGCAATAGACTTCCTGCAAAGAAAAAGCAAACACAGGCCTAATGAAGTAGGATAGGTTAAAAGGCAACATGAAAACTCAATGAATTTTCAGGGCTACGTGTTTATCAAAGTGAACTAGGTCTAGAAACATCAGTTATTTAATTATTGTTGCTACATTGAAAAATGCCAAAACTTTTGTAAGGTTGGCTTTTATTTCAATTTCACTCACCAATCATTTGCCTTAGCTTGACAAATTGTTTTATGAAGTTTCAGATAGTTTCATTTACACACTGTAATGAAACTATGTTTTCATTTTATGAAAGCAACACCAACACATAATGAGCTTTATACCCTGCAACATGAAAATACCTAATGTCTGACACAAATGTACTTTGCTAAACAATGTTCAAAATGCAGAGCAATGTACAGAAACTAAGTGCATGATTAACCAACACATTCAAAAAATCACAGCTAATGTCTGTTACACTTTCCAGACAGTAATCTCCAAATGCTTTGTACTGGAACAGTAGGAAAAATCAATACTCTCCACTTAACAAATGAAAAGACTGAGCTCTGGAAAGGATAAACTACGCATTAGAGGTTGAAAATGAACCAAACAAAACCAACCTCAATTCCCAATCCAAGCTTGAAAGTGCAACATCATTACTCCTTGCAGTGTAACAAGAATCAAACACAGAAAGCCCTAGGATAATGAAAATATCAGGATATCGAGGCAACCACTGTGCAAAATAATTCACTTCATCTCTATTGGCCTCAGCATTTTCACTTGAAATTGCTCTATAACACATATGAAAAGGATACTCAAATATGTCTTTTCAGCTGAACAATAGGCTTTAGGCTGGCAGAGAGACATGAAAATTCACTTTTGAGATAGTGATTGAGACCATACACTTCAGAGCAAACCAAGGCTGTGATTCTACTGCCATGTCTTTGTTCCTGCTAGTTAGAAAGATCTTCAATATATGTATTTCATTTATTACTAAGCATATCAAGTTATAGAATAATCAAATACTATGCTTGGGTGACCGTAAGTAGCAGGCAATGTAATTTTCCATATTGTAATGAAAAAGACATTAATCTTAAGGAAAGAAATACACATTTATTTCTTTTGACATACTTACTGCAGACAGACATAGGAAAAGAGTTTACTTAGAATCACAGAATCATTTAGGTTGAAAAAGACTTTTAACATCGAGTCCAACCATTAACCCAGCACTGCCAAGTGTGCCACAAAACCGTGTCCCTCGGGGCCATACTGCCTGTCTTTATATCACCTCCAAGGATGGGGACACCACCACTTCCCCGCGCAGCCTCTTCCAGGGTTTAACAAACTCTTCAGTGAAGGATTTTTTCCTAATATCCAATCTAAACCTCCTCTGGTGCAACTTAAAGTAATTTCACAGAATCACAGAATCACAGAAAATTATGAGTTGGAAGGGACCCACAAGGATCATCTAGTCCAACTCACCATCTAATACCCGTACAGCGACCGAGAGCACACCCCAGAGCGTAATACCAACCTAGATGCCTCGCAGTCTAGCAGGCCACTCCGAGCCGGAAGGGGCCCAGGGTCATCCAGCCCTACACCCCCCAGCTAGACCATGTCACTAAGCTCCTCGTCCAGTCTTCTCTTAAACACTTCCAGGGATGGCGACTCCACCACCTCCCTGGGCAGCCCATTCCAATATGCAATTACTCTCTCTGTGAAAAACCGCTTCCTAACGTTAAGATTAAACCTCCCCTGGCGTAGCTTGAGGCCGTGCCCTCTCGTTCTGGTGTCGTCAGCCTGGAAGAAGAGGTCTACACCCATCTGGCTGCAACCTCCCCGCAGGTAGTTGTAAACAGCAATGAGGTCCCCTCTGAGCCTCCTCTTCTCCAGACTGAACAGTCCCAGTTCCTGTAGTCGCTCCTCATAGGGCCTGCCCTCCAGTCCCTTCACCATCCTCGTTGCCCTTCTCTGCACCCTCTCAAGCAGCTCAACATCCCTTTTAAACTGGGGAGCCCAGAACTGCACACAGTACTCAAGATGAGGTCTGACCAGCGCTGTGTACAGGGGGAGGACAACCTCCCTGGACCGACTGACCTCACTGTTCCTGATGCAGGCCAGGATGCCATTGGCCTTCTTAGCCACCTGGGCACACTGCTGGCTCATATTGAGTTTCCTATCAATCAGTACACCTAAGTCTCTCTCCACTTCACTAGTCTCGAGCCACTCCTCCCCCAGCCGATAGCGGTGCATGGGGTTGTTATGGCCGAAGTGAAGAACCCGGCACTTAGTCCTGTTAAACCTCACACTGTTGGATTTCCAGTCTTTTTTGAACCTGTGGAGGTAACCACCTACATTCTTCTTACTGTCATCTTCCTGCCTCGTTTCAAATAGGGATGTTAACTGTCATACTTTATTTTTTCCCTGCTTATATGTCTTCTTTAACACAACAATTGCATTGAGCTCTCATATAGCCAGAGGGAGGTGGGAATGAAAATGTACCAAGTTCCTAGTCTACCACACACATGCTGAATGTTGTTCTTCCCTGCACAAAACATAATCCATTCTCAGATTCCGCCTGTGAGCAGTCATGTATACACCTCCACTGAAGTACATAAGTTGAGTCTACAGTATTAGTTACAAGCTACAGTACCTGCATAAGCATTTGAAGGACTCAGATTCTGATTTAAAGATAACTGAAAGCTATTATGGAGCCCAAAATCCCTTCAAGCCCAAATAACCCAATAATACAGGCTCAAAGTACAGTGATCCCCTGTTACTCGTGGGCTGTTGGGTCTGGCCCTCTTCACACGAGTCTTGGAATCTGCAAAGATAGCGACCCCACTCAGTAGTCAAGTACGCCATGCCTGTAGCCACGCCCCCTCCCCTAATAAGGTCTGGAGGACTGTCCTGAGAGCGGGGCTTGTTTCACATGTCTGGCTATGCTCCGGCCGAGGCGGGCGAGTGCCGGGGCAGGGGGCCGAGGCAGTGCCGGGGCCGGGACCGGCTGTGCTCACCATGCGAGCGTTGGGGCCAGGGGCACAGCAGACTGAGGTTGCAGTAGGTTCTGCAGACGTGCCAGCTCCCACAACTCGCTGGAAAATCAACAGCAAGTATGGGATCTTGCAAATTACAGATCGTGACTATGCGGAGGATCACTGTATTTTTATTTTTCAGGAGGAACACAATTAGTGAAAATACAATTCCTCTGACAATGCAATTATACTACCTGACCAGATCAGATACAGTTGCGCTATTTTATCAATGTAACACTTTCTGAATAAAAGTACTTTTGTATCAGAAATAGTGTGGCCAGTAGGACTATGGAACTCATTGTTGAGGCAGTGGCTCAAATCCTGTGTTCAGTTTTGGGCCCTTCATTGTCCAGAGCAGGGCAATGGAGCCCTACGGAGTGAAGGGCCTCGAGAAAAAGTCCCATGAGGAGCAGCTGAAGGAGCTGGGGTTGTTCAGCCTGCAGAAAAGAAGGCTCCGGGTTGACCTTATCGCTCTCTACGATTAGGAGAAGTAAGAGGTTTTAGGCAGATGGGGGTTGGTCTCTTCTCCCAGGTAACAAGTAACAGGATGAGAGGAAATAACCTCAAGTTACACCAGGGAGGTTTAGAATGGATATCAGCAAAAATTTCTTCATCAAAAGGGTTGTCAAGCACTGAAATAGTGTGCCTGTGAAGTGGTTGAGTCCCTATCCCTGGAGGTACTTAAAAAACATGTAGATGTGCCTTAGGGACATGGCTGAGTGACAGTCCACCACTACGTTAATGGCTGGACTCAGTGATCTGAAGGGTCCTTTCAAATCTAGAAGATTCTATGAAAATATATACTTCATTTTATCAGGAGTATAAAGCCATAGTACAGTGATTTTTTTGCTGTGCTTACGAAGCATTATTGAATCAGAATAAGAAAAACACCCCTTAAGATATACAATTGATGCAGTATTTAAATTAATAGCATAGTTTAGTGTCTCCCCTAGACATGAGGCAGGATTGACTGTAAGAATTAATGAAATTGTCACAAGTAGCTATCCATGATGCTAAAAACCCTCAAGTCTACCATGACTGTATGTAATGTTTTTCCAAATTTGATTTTCCAATGCAACAGGAAAAGTTGAATTCACTGTTTCACATTAAGTGGTGCCAAGGATCAGCTTTACAGGTCTCCCTCCTCCCCTCCTCCAAAGGGCAGATGCTACATCTGTTACCTGTGAGCCTCAAGAGGACATTTTGCTTTCCAGTCACTCAAATGGGTGTCATATTCCACAGATATGATTCTAAGTGAAGGACAGTCTGAAGCCAGCCATGTCTAAATTGAAGAAAAGTAAAACCAAAGGAGGTTATAATTGACATACTTAAACTCTTGCAAGCAATTTATCAGCAACAAAGCAAAGCTGTTACTATGGAGACAAGATCAAGCAACATTTCTCCTCTTCAGTTAATCCTCAAATACATTTCACACCTGGATTATTATTTTATGTTGGCAAACTCTAGGCTGTTCCCCAGCCACAAAGTAGGCAAAGGATGAAGACTGATCTTTGACTCGTGCATTCCTAGCTCCCTCTCCTGGGTGAAACAAGAGTTACTAAGATTACCAACAGGACTGATCAGTTCAAGCTTTACAGAGATACCTTGGTGGATATAACAGTGTGAATCATTCGAAGCACTAATTACGTATTTACCAACAATACTTGAAAAGCAATCTGCCCAAACTGAGGTACTCAGCCACTTTATATAAGAAAGGGTACCTAATTTAAAATGTACTTTTATATACCTCTTCCTCAGCAATAGCATTCCATTAAGGGGAAAAAAGCCATAAGGGATGCAGCCATCACCTTCTATTTCACCAACATGTGAATATGTAGAGCATTAAACTTAGCAGAGATTTCTTCTTGAAAGAACAACAAACAACTCAGTAACAAAAATCTATCAGGAACTTGGAAAGGGTTACTTGTGTAACAGATTACAAGTGATTTGACTCAGAAAAGGCATCTGCCAGAAAGTGTGCTTCTACATGCTCTGGACAGCTTTCATTATTGAGAAAACAACAGCCACATGTGAAAATGTTACTGTCTTTTTACCTTTGGCCAGCACTGACTATAGTCTTCTTCCCCTTCCAAGGTCTTTTTATCCAAATGCCGGTCAATATCTTGCTGTCGCCAGGTTTTAAATGCTGCTCCCAAAAGACCATGAACAAAAAGGATGTCTGCTCTGATGGGTTGACTAATCAAAAAAAAAAAAGGAATTTTTAAGAGATACGTAGTATGTCTTCTTTTAGCAAATTAGAATTTTCTAACCCAAGAAAAGCCAAAATATTTTTTTTTAACACTACATCCACTTTAGTGCAGTGGTGAGTGTCCCCTCCTCTCATGCGGGAGACCAGGGGTTCAATTCCCACCAGGGAGGCAGTGGTGACATTTAAGAGTTGGACTCGATGATCCTTGTGGGTCCCTTCCAACTCAGGATGTTCTGTGATCATATGTACATGTGATTTCATATCTTATGGAAAATATTTTATAGTGTATTTCAAAGAGGATACTCGGATAATCTGAGTAATACCAATGACCCAGGGAACAGTTGCTACTAAGTGACACACCATGTTGGAGACTGCTTCAGTCCCAGATACACAATCACTACCAAAAGACACTGAAGATGAAAATTTACTGCATCTTAGGCCAACGTGTACTGCTGACAGCAGAATAATTACAAGGCACAGTATCCCAAGACGTATAGTGAAAAAGTTAAATGGTTACAACACATGCAAAGCATTAATTCATTTCATGTTCTGTGTTTGGAACTTTCCATGCATCACAGTAATACTCTTTTCATGGTTGTGGACTGCTCTGACCACTTCTGTTGTTCTCCTACCTGAGAATCTAAATTCAGTCCTCCCAACTCACCAAACAACAGGAGGAGCAAGTGACATGAATACAGCAGCACTCTGATGTCAATTCCTTCATATTGTTCTAACTGAACAAGCAGCTTGAACTACTGCACATACAATGTCACCGTCCACTTTACCTGCTACGATACTGGGGATGTAAGACATAAACACCATCTGGATATTTTTCTTTCACTGCGTCCCTGTCTAGGTTAGCCAAAGCTCTAGATGCATGAGAAGACTGAATGACATGTGGGGATTTCATCACTTCAGCAAGCACAGAAACCCAACCTACAATGAGAAAATAAAGTAGAAAGTTAACTAATAGAAACATCATCCAAACAAAAGAATTCAGAAACATCACCCATCAAACTGTACTTGTGAAAGTAGATGTTAAAACTTAAGAAGGGTAACAGCAAAATAAATTATTTCAATCCACTCTTTACCTCAGGAAAGCCAAAGCTAGATAAGTGGAATCATCTAAATTCAAAAATTCAGAGTGTCAGGGAGGCAATGTATTTTATTACTGTTCACCTTATGATGTGAAGGAGTATCTCTTCTCAGAAGAAAAAGAAACTGTATCAATGGGTCCGTACAGTTGTCAGAGAGAGAAGAGATCTCAGGCCTCCTTTTGCAAGTAAGATGTACGGAAGAGAGAGTAAATAAAGCTTAAAGCATAAGAAAGGCAGAGAAAACAACCTACAGGACTAATGGCAGGTGAAAAAAAATTGATGCCTGCTGTGAAAGTACAACCATTTCTAACTTTAAAATCCAGTATATGAAAATCTCTTTATGGAATTAAAATATCCCTGCTATTCTAAAAACACTATGCTAGTTATATCACAGAAACAGAAGGTAATTAGATTTGATACAATCCTCAGGAAGATTTTGAGTCATAGCCACTATGACTTACAGACTCTACCTAACATGTACATTTTTCTTGGACATAGTTGGGGATGTTCACAGACTGCTGAGAAATTCCAAGGAATATCTTTTATGTGCAGACGCACACATATGTTTCTTTAAAATCCTGATAAATTTTGTTGCTGGTAGCAAAAGTGGCCTACAAATCATAATTACATTACAGTCAAGTAACATGGGAAGACCTTGAAGAGAGATTTTCAAGTGTAGGCCGTTTTGAAACAGAATAATTTATTTCATGAGCATTGTTTCAAAATCATGCACATTAAGTTACTACTAGTATAGTCAGTAAGTTGCTAATTCAAGATAGCTCACTGTAGAGTGAGAAGAACAAAATTGACATTTGAGTTTTGTTTTAAACAACTTGTGCTTCCAAGGACTGTTATTTTTTTTAAAGAATTATGTATTACACTTCTGAGCAGAATACATGTTGACCACTGTGCAAGTTCTTAAGAAGCATACTCTCTAAAGCCTACTTTCAGTTCTTCAAGTACAAAGGAAGACTGCCAAGTTACTCTGACTAAAACTAGCTTGGTCTCTGGTTTTACATCTCTATTAAATGAGCCAAGAGGAAGAGTCAAAAATAGCGTTCAGAATCCTTCTGCCCCCAGATACCTCACCACAGTTACTACACAATGCCTCACTGTTTCTCTTCCTTTTCCTGTGCCAGCAGTTTTTGCAAAGAAAAGAGCCTTAGAGGTTCTTTCTTCTTATGCATCACCCAGCAATAAAAGAGAAGCTTTATCAACTCTGGACCAGAAGCATCTGCTCATCTCTGGAGTTCAGTTCACTGTCTAAAACTCCTATTGTACTGAGAGCTCTGTCCCAGGGAGCTGCTGACTCTCCTGTTTCAATCTTTTCTTCTACATGTATGGTTTGAACAATCATAAGAATTTAAAAATGGTGCTAGAGCTTAGAACAAAGGCCTGTGTAGTCCAGCTCCTTTTTTTCAGAAGTGAGCAGTGTGGAAGTTGCAGAACAATTAAAGATCAATTATATAGCGCTGATTTTACTCTATACCCTCTGATTTTCTGCAGTCAATTTGGTTTCCATGTGTAGAACTTCATGGATTTTTCTTTTTATGAATTCATCTAATCACTTTTTGAAGCTCTGTAAGTCTTCAAGTATCATGATGTTTTATGGCAAGTTTTAGTTTGGCTGGTCTAGCAAAAATATGTATTTATTTTTTCTGTCTCTTTATAATTTAATGGGCAAGAACCTTCGGTCTTGCATTACAACAAACAGCAGATGACCATTGCCTCTTTGCCATCTCTATGCCAGTGAGGAGAATTTTATAAATTTTCGTTGTAGTCTCTGAGTTGCTTTATCCATACCAAGTGTCTCAGCCTAGTTATTTGTTCTTTACATCACAGACATTTAAAATTATTCATCACCTTCACAGTCTTTTCCCATGCCTTTGCTACTTCTCCTTTGTGTAACAGAGACTAAAAATGCCTACTGCATTTAACAGGCCGTCACTAGCTCAGACCTAAACAACAGCATACTGATATTTTCCATTTGTTTATTTCTAATAAGACATTGGGAATTACTTATTTGGTACAGAGCTTTCGTTGTGAGAGTATTTAGAGAGTATTAAAAAAGGGCCATGAGCAAAAAGCTTAGCAGAAGTTACTAGTCTAACATGAAACAAAGGAGGGAAGGACATCATGTTTCACTTTGTTCCAAAAGGTGAGGAATGCAAGTTGGTCTGTTCATTTACAAGACTAAAACAAAGACAATTTTTTAATCAATGCCATCTAAACAGTCTGTAATTTTTGTATTAAAAAACCTACCAACAAGACTTATCCACCCCTGCAAATATAAAACCCATGGCACTACCGTAAGAACTGAATCCTCTGAAAATTTTAGACTACTTGCACTTGCTTTCCTTTTACCTGCATGTACTATGGATGCATGAAGACGTTCATCCAAAGCCATATTTCCAATAATGCGAATTATGTTCCTCTGGATCTTTGCTGAATCTTTACGTAGCTGGTATATCCTCTGTAGGAGCTGAAGGCCTCCTTTAGCTTCAATTTTATCACAGTGAGAAGAAATCTAGCATTACACAGTAAACACGGTGACAATAAAGATGTTCGTCAAAAGGTTCTTACATGCTGTTAATTCACAAATTAAGGAGTTCCAAGGAGCCGATAAAACGCAGCCCTTATTACATAGAAATTATTATTACTCTAGAATTTCTTATGCCATAGAGGAAGTATTTTAGTATACTAAATGCATGATTTCTATGAATTGACAACCGGGAAGACACTGAGTACCATCACTCTGCTCCACCTCTGAGGGAGAGAAGATTGCTCTCAACTTGGCATGATCACATTTCAGCTGAAGAAATTCCAATCTAATCCTGGGAAGGCCACTGTATAAGCTGCTTGCTATGCAATATTCTGCTCAAAGGCAGTGGCTCTTGAAGGAGGGACCTTTGTGAATAGATTAGGTTTGAATTCATGAGGCTACTTTGCTCTGCGAACACCTGGCACCAGAGTTGGATTAAGAGCTGCAACAAGAGATCACTTGTAAGCTTTCTGAACTGATGTGCACTTACACAAATCCATTCACTTTGCACTGACAATTTCACATCCTCAGTATCTCAACTACTGAGAAGCTGCACAGTGGAAACACTGAGTCTTCCCTCATATCGATCTTCAATTGCTTTGGCTGTCAGCAGGAAGTAGCCCCAAACAAAATGAAATCATGTAAGCCATCCAGACCTCAGGCATCTCTCCTGCTTTTCTGTCTCAGAACTGCCCATTTAACTTCTTGAAAGATACATACAGGGATACTACAGGGAAACTTCTAAGGGCTAATTAGAAACAAGAATAGAACTTGTATACACCTCCCCATGAGAAAAAAAAATAGTTTGTTATGCTGCCTTCATTTCAGACTAGTCTCAGTAGTCTGAACGTCCTTACAGAAGGAGTGAGGGGTAAGACACAAGCAAACAGCAACTCCTTCACGGTGTATGAGAGCACATTAGAAAAGAATGTTTATAAATGTAGCTTTCCAGTTATAATTTAGAGGACAAATTACCTTAGAATGCTGCACTAAAGCCTGCAAGCAAAAGAGTTCCACTGTCTCCGAAGGGATTTTACTCAATGTCTCACAATATGGAAGCCCATTTCCTCCAAAACACCATAAGCCTCCCTGGAATGAGAAACAGTAAAAATTATAACTTATTTCAAACGGCTACATAAAACAAGGATATCTAAACTAAAACGTTAAGTGTGTAATGATCTATAGAAATTGCTCTGAAGAGTGCACAGCATGCATATACGTTTCAAAATGCACAAATTTCACAACAGTACACCATAAAAATACTGTTTTAAAACAAAAATATTAATTAGATTTTCAGTCAGTAGTCTCCAGTCTATTAACTTCAAAACATATAATAAAGGGGGGAAATGTAGGATTTTCATTTTTTTTTAATGAATGTTTTAAGATCATTTTCTTAAGTGTCAAAAAAAAGAATCAGACTAAATCTAGACTTCCATAGTTGTAAAACTGAGGAGAAAAAAATTCTTCCATATGTGGCACAGCCTGACAACCAGCCTCTCAATCACAGAGCAGAAAGACCAATATAACCTCAAAAAAAAAATCAAAATGCCTGGAATTGTAGCGTCTTATCAAAGCTCCCTTTGGAGCAAGAGCTTTGGCTGTGTAAAAAAAAAAAAAGAGTTAGTGTAAAAATCATAAACATAGATCTATCACAGGAAATGTAGTTATTTCACTCTGAAATCTCTAAACAAGGGCTGACGTTTTTGCTATTGCATCTTATAAAAAAAATCCCTAAAGAACTCACAATTTTTAAATTAAAATATAGAATTCACAAGAGAGAATGGATGAAATTAGCATCACAATTATTATTATTAAGCAATAATGGCACTTCAAATGATGTTCCTAAAGCCACTTAGGAAATTATTGAACTGAGTAGAAGAACTCCTAGTTTCCAAGTTCAAACAGATCACTAGTCTATTCCAGTTCTGATCTGGTAACAGGGACCTGTTAACAAGGACGCATTTCCATGTGATAGGAGTTTACTAGTTAAGGTGTGCTAACAACCTACCAGTTTGCTAGTAAGACTTAAATGAGGTTGAATCATCTTGGCAATAAAAGAACAAACAAAGAGTAAGATGAAATGTGAAAAATCATTTTATAAGCATTACAAGGGGAAAGAATGTTTGGGATAAAATGTTGAAATATCTGCTTAATGGGAAGATTAGTAGGCTAAATATTTCACTTAACTTTTCGACTAATACAGCTGGGAAATACAAACAAGCTTTCAAGTAGACAGAATTTATCTAGATTTTGCATATGTTCTGTGGTCACAAAGTCTCTATAGTTCTCTTCCTCTCACAACGTTCAAAAATATGCAAATAGCTTTGTATCGTTGACCTCTGCAGGAACAAAGAACCCAAACAGTTCTACTCTGCAGATGGGAACTCACCCTCTGTGCAGCAAGAGTTTGGCTACTTTCACGTAAAGCAAGAGATGTGAAGTACTGGACACATGGATCAAGACCAGTCTGAGGTAAAGATACTAACAACAAGCGAAGTTCATCTTCTATGGGATAATCCTGTGAGAAGTAAGCACAAATAGCTTTCAGCAAAGAACAGAGCAAAACAGAGAGAAAATAAATATTGGACATAATGAAATCAGCCTACTACTGAGGCCATAAAACACAAACCCTGGACTTAAGTGCTCTGCAATAGTTATATCTGTAAAAACTTTGGAAACTGGTAATTCTAAAACGACCAAGTAAGTGATGAAAAGCAAGTTTTATACTTCATACTTTGATGGCCTTATTCTAGTGGTTCCAGAGGGCAGAAGAAAAACCAGTTACTCTAGGTGTAGGAAGCTTAAAAGTTCACCCTTAATTAGACAGCAATTTTTGTACAATCATATATTATAATATCATATAATCTCTATATAAAATATATTGAGATATATATGTATATAATATTCTGAGTTGGAAGTGATCCACACGGAACATCGAAGACCAACTTCTGGCCCTGCACAGAACCAGCCCAGAAATCACACCATGGGCCTGAAGGTATTGTCCAGAGACTTCTTGAACTCTGTCTGTCTTGGATCTGTGACAACTTCCCTGCAGACCGTGTTCCAACATTCAGCCACTCTCCGGGGGAAGAATCTTTTCCTAATATCAGACCTAAACCTTCCCTGGCACAGCTTCATCCCATTACCTTGAGTAGTGTCATTGACAGGACAGAGATGAAATCAGTGCCTGTCCCCTCCTCTTCCCTCACGGGGAAGTTGTAACTGCAATGAGGTCTCCCCTCAGTCTCTTCCAGGCTCAACAGATCAAGCAACCTCAGCCTCTCCTCATAAGGCTTCCTCTCTAGACCCTTCATCATCATTCTCACAGCTTTCCTTCAGACACTTTCTAATAGCTTAATAGTTTTCATGCTGTTGTGCCCAAAACCGCACACAGTACTTGAGGTGAGGGCACACCAGTGCAGAGCAGAGCCAGACAATCACCCTCCTCGACCAGTTTGTGATGCTTCGCTTTTGGTGACGCTCCATTAATATGAATGCATAACTTACTAGTAAAAAATAAATACAACACTTCTTTTAAGCTATTATCTTCAAATACTCATATATTCGTTTAACAATCCATAGATCAAGTGATAGACTCAAAGTGATTTTATTTGCCCACAGTAATGAAACTTGCAGTTATTCTAATTCTTGCTATAATCAGAGATAGAGACTTCTATGATGTGTATAGCTGCCACAGTGGTTTGATTAAACTTCCTAATCAGCAGACTGGAAGTTCTTGGCTTCAATCACCTGGTGATCATACTTCCATAAAAATATACACACAACCATATACTAGTGTAACCTAATATTTGAGGACGGACAGATACAGATCTACTATAACACAATGCTACAAAGATAAGAAAGCAAAAATTGAGATTACTACTACTACTCCTCAAAGTTAGTGTTCAGAGTTTTGTTGGTTAAGATATACAGGTAGTTTCTGCCAGCATTCATTCATTCTACTGGCATGCACACATCCCTGCTTTTCACAGAATAATGAACAGCAAAGAACTGAATCTGCAGAGAGCTGAACCACCCATAAGCAGGGGTCTTCTGCACATACCATGGACATACAGTCCAAGGACAATCACTGAGCAATGCTTCCAACTTCCTTTCTTTCCATCATGCCATTCGCTAAAGCAGACGCAACCCAGGGATATATCATATACAGTAACACCTTGCATATTCATGCCTACGGATTCGCATCTTCAGAGATTTGCAGAATATTTCTCAGTGAATATTAATTGGCACATCCCTGCGGAGAGGGGTGTGGCACCTCTCGCTCACTGAGCACAGTCACAGTTTGCTTCTTTATGAGTGCTGTGTAGCAGGGAGGGTTTATAACATGCAGTGTACACTCCAGTGGCGCCGCCTGTACTAGGAGCGAGCTGTTCCACCACTTCTTCCCCCAGGTGTCCCGGTTACAGGCAGGGGAGGTGATGCTGACAGGTGTGCTAACTGCAGCAGAATCCAAGTGCCAAGCGCTCTGCGTCCCCAGGGCCCGGCGCACCTGGTGATATACGTAGCCCCAGGGAAAGTGCTCCCACACTGCTGCAGCCTCCTTCACAGGGACTATGGCATGAGGTAGCCTCCCCTCCTCCCTCTGCCCCGCCTGCCCATGTGTGCCAGGACTGGGCTGTCCCGCCACTTCTCCTCCTGGGTGTCCTGGTGTGAGGTGCTCTCAAGTGTTTGTCCCCACCAGCACCTTTCCAGGGAGCACCTGCAGAGCGTGAGCAGGGACTGCCAAGCCCCTGCCCCGCTGTGGCCCCAGGGCGAGCTTCCCCACTGCAGCACCAGTGCAAGCATGCATGGCGGCAGCAGCAGCAAAAGTGGCAGCGTCGCCAAAGGAAAGCTCAGGGACTCTCCGGGGTCTCCCCAGTTGCAGAGGGCTCAGAAATGCTTCCCTTTGCTCCCCTGTGCTGTGAGAGGTCGTGGGGAGCGCTCCCCAGCGCTTCGGGGCAGCAGGGGGCGGGGAGATGAGCGTGACCTATGTGCATATTCATGCTCATAGATTGGGTGATTCATGGGACCCCCACAAGACCCATAACCAGCAAATGCGGAGGTAAGACTGTATTACAGTTTTGTATGTTGGTCTTAATTTTACTACTAGGTAATTAGTTTAGAAGAACTCCGCTTTAAAAGGTTAACAACGACAAAAGCAGTAAAAACAAATAAGCAACTAAGAATTATCTAATACCTCCTTTTCTTTTACTTACAGTCTTTATTTTTGGCAGTGGTGGTGGAGGCAGGAAAAAGCGAAGGTCGACATCTCTGGATCGAGCCAAACCTATAGCAGTCCTTTGATCACAGGTTTGAGCAACTGAACCATATTGATAATCTGTCATATGAGAATGTCAATGTTAGGGCTAAAACTAACCATAAGCATTTCATTTGGTTTGAAATACAGTTTCTGATCTACTTTGTAAATATACTTGAAAAAAGAACCAACTCTCTGCAATCTACTTAAACAAGCTCTAATTTTGTAATTACAAACTCCAAGAGTTAAAATCTGCAGATGTTAGATCAGCACTACACAGAACTGAAACGTGCACTAATTGGTTATTATAGACCACTAGTTTGATAAAGGTCCTCAGATACAAACTGAACACAAGCAAAAGCAAATGTTCTATTAGACAGTATTGCCACTGTCAAAGGAATACAAGGACTACCAATCCAACCTTGAGTTAAAATGTAAAAGGCATCTTGCATATCCTTTTCTGAATGTTATTCAAAAACAGAGTCTTAAATCCAAATGCTGCCAAGACACACATCCCAAATTTCAAATTATACAAAAAGCCAGGTTTCAACAAAACTGGTCGCACAGTACCACAGTACAGTTTTAAGTTGCCCTTTCTTACTGAAAATAAACCTACTTTATAGTTGGAAAAATTGAAAAATACATAGTGAAATTCAGTGGCAAACTGAAGGAAAAGAAAATATAACTCTGAAGTTGATCAATATATTTTTCTATAAAAATTTACTTCTGTTCTTCTTACTGTTATTCAATTCTAGAACAAAACTGAAAAGCCATTTAAAATATACTTTTCACAGTCACAGATTGGCCATATTTTTATTTGGTACAGATCACTTACACCTGCAAACTTAACTCACTAGAGCTATGCTTTGGACAAGCTGAACAATTTGGTCCTAGCTGTGAAAAGCTCACACTTTCAGTCTTAAATTTTCTTAGATTCCATTCTGAAGTACATACCAGGCTAAAAACACGAGGCAATTGGCAAGAATAATCAGTGTTTGTGAAACATCCAAGTACTACAACAATGAGCACTACAGAGAAAGGGAGATAACAAAAAGCAGCTAAATTCCTGATACTAGACATGCTGTGCTTTGAGATCCTGAAATCACCTGCTAACAGATAGTAGTATGCTAAAAACATCAGTTACACTAAATTAGCACACACAGATTCAGTTTTGATACATCCTTGCTTTCAAACATTTTCAAACACAGTTTGTTGACATGAATTCCCTGTGGAAATCAGTTTGAATTTTAAAGAGGCAACTTGAAACAAGATAAATCCCATGGCATGGAATTGCATTGGAAGAGTGGAAGATCCCCTATTGATTAGATTACAAGAATAATGAGAGCCCAGAATAGAATGTCACCTAGTTTTTGTAGCCTGGTGTTGAAGGCGGGGAGGAGGACATGCATGGACATATACATACACCTTTCTTTTAATCGGGGTTTCAAGGACAGCTGCTGCTAAAGCAACAGGGAGAACATACTACTACTAAATAATAACTAGGACAAAAAAATGGCCCACAAAAAATGCTTGCACATACAAGTCCTCTACCTCTGGGTTGTCATTACTATCCATCAGCTCCCGACCAATTTATACTAACTTAACTATGGCCTTATAAAAAAAAAAATCACTGCCAGAACCTTTGACAGTGTTAGCAGTCCCACCAGGAAACCCAGGGAACTAAGTGAGCGTGAACTTCTCCCCCATATCACAGCAATGGTTGCACTTCTCTGGTGGGGAAATACTGAGAGGCCTGTACTGCAGATATTAGGAAAGAACAGCTACTTGAAATGTAAATAACCCACTCACATTTTACACCAAATTTCAGAGCATATTTAAACTACTAGCTTTTTTTCATGCTGACAGTAGACTTGGAACAGCTAACTGAGAGTTTGTCATGTTTCTCGGATGAATTAGGCTACATCAGCACACATTACCATGCCAGTGATTGTTGCTTGCCAGGTCTTGCACAGCCTGCAGTCGGACTGCTTTGTCTTCTGACTCACTCCTCTTCAAGAGGAGCCATAAGGCACAATCATGATCTTCTCCATCAAATGTACTGAATGGTTCTTTTAACAGGAAACCAATGAAACACAAGTTATTATTAATGGGCTTTTAACAGTCATGTTTTTGTTTGTTGAATAATATAGTTCTTTTAATATTTGAATATTAGTTGTTAACCGTAACTTAGAGTGTACTGTTGTAATAGTAACTTAGTACAATAAGCAACGACAGAATGACATCATAAAACGCTGATCCTTAAATGGTAGTTTTGATTCATTCTAGTGGCATCAAGTTGATATTTCAAACATATGTGACAACTCCTGGCTGGCACTTATCGACCAGAATTACCAGTTTCCACCAGGAGCTGCAAATTACTACCACTTCTTCAGGCTCTGAACTTGAACAATTAATTTCATAGGATGACATCACATTTCATGGGAGGTGCATGTAGTCACAATCATTTAACAGATAGCTAAATGAGAACAGACAGTATGCCTCAGAGCACAGTTTCTTATACTAACTGAAATTCTGGTTTAGAGAAGTTGTACATGGAACAATAAAAGTGATAGAACCACTTTTCTTGATCTGTAGAGATTACCTTAAATTCAAACAGCATATTAGGTGCCCATATTTCCAGGTCTAAAAAGCAGTGACACAAAAAAAGCTGCTGCTTTCAGTTAATATTGTCAATTATGATGAAAGCATCTCACAAACACCTTTTGTACACAAAACTGGCAACAAATATTAACCTGGTATGTTAAGCTTTAAATCTTGTCTGAAACAAGAAAAAAATCAAATCTCCTCTTAACCATCACTGTCATTTATTTTAGGAAAAGGAATGGTTGTAATACATAGAAAATAAAAACCTGACCAATAAACCATGCTAATATAGAAATTTTATGTTACATTATCACTGGTTCAAACAGAAAAGAACATGTTATGTTTGTGAGAAAAAATATTTTGCTTTCTAAATGCCCCTACTTCTCCCTGTTAAAAATAGTAATGATAGACAGTCATGTTTTCAATACCTACCATTGAAAGGTCTCCGGAAGATTTTAGCTTCTGTTTCTAGAATTTTCCTCACTGCTTTATGGATTTCTTTTCTGGCCTTGTATGTGATCCCTAGGAGAATATTTTTATATTACCGGAAGTTTGAAAGACAGCTCCCTCACATCACTTGGTGCAAATATATAAACAAAATATACACACACATACACACACACACATACATACACACACATATACAGTCAGGTCTCCTATACCACGGGACCACGGTCTTATTCGGGTCCCGCGAAGCATGCCTTTCGTGTTGATTGGCAGCTCATTAATATGCAAATTTGGCCTGCATCCTCAGACGGCTCCCTGGCACTGTTTCGGCACTGTGTTGCTGTGTATCGGTTGCCGCGGCAGCTGTGCCCGGGCAGGGGTGGGGAAGCGCCAGAGCAGCGACGGCTCTGCCCGGGATGGGGCAAGCGGTGGAGCCGCCCCCACCGCAGCTGTGCGGGTTGATTTGCATATTCATGACTGCCTAATTGAATATTCATGTGTGCCAGGTCACACGTGCGCTGCTGCGAAAAGGGGTCTCCTTCATCGCTGAAAAATCACGCCGCTAAGATATGAAGCCGCAGTATGGGGGCGCAAAGTGGAAGAGGGACGACTGCACATACAGACATATAGAGAGCGAATTATCTTTTATATAGAGAACCATGTATAGAAGTAACTACCTTAAAAATTCAGTCACCAGTTTAAAATAAATTTGGTGGCATTTTCTGATAACAGTTCTCAGGAACTATAACTTCCCTTATTATATAAACATGACTTCCAGAAACAATCCATTCTCTTAAAACTCTTTTTAGAAACCAAACAATTATGTATCTTACCTTGATATTCACTTGGATTTAGAGAAGCTGTACGTACATATACATAGGATTTAAGTTTTTCTTGATGTAGAGCTTGAGTGTCGATTTGCAGTAACTTATTTAAGGACAAGACTTCATATGTAATGAACACAAAACCTCTTTAAAGAAAAGAAAACTGTATATGAATATTAACTAAAAAAATACGGTGGCAAGAAAGGTTAACAATCGCTTTGGTATAACTCATCCAGATTTCACCCAAAACATCATAGTCTGCAGGTTATTTAGCAAAGTAGAGAAAAGGTTATAAAATACTTGAAATAAGTAATAACTATCAGAAATTATGCTTCAGTACTATATTCTACCATGTCTAATTGCCCCCTAATATTGCCACGTTTTTGGAAAGATACACAAACTAAAATTTTCACTGTATACATAAATTACATATATGCTTGTCAGTTACAACTTACCCTAATATAAGTGATCCAGTTACCTTTGCAATTTTTCCTTGAAAAAAATAAAAAACTTCCATCAAACAAAGTTGTGTGCATCAATATAAACGTAATTATCATTTGATTATCAGACAGCAAGAATACCAGCCACTTTAAAAAATTTTTCTATTGTTCTCTGGCTTTCAGGAAATCATTAACCAAAATTTACAAATGCAGAAAACATTACTTTATTAGCATTTCCTGCTCTTGTAAGCAAGATGGTAAAACGTATCCTGCCAGTGCTACTTACTTTGAGTAATGCTACCTCTCAACTACACTCATTGCTCAGCTGCAGGAACCAACAGTAAATGTTCTCTGCCTGTATCACTAGCATTCATTTGGAACTCTAAATTATTTTAAGGAGTTAACTTTTTCTTACAAGGGGTAGCTATTTCTTCAGTGTACATTACTGTCACATACAGGAGTATGCATGTTCTCTGAAAAGTCCTGCAGAGTCTCCAAAAGAAAATATATTTTGAAAAATAAGTCCGTTGGATCTAATTTATAAAGGAAACAGCTAATAAACACATTCTACTTGCAACAATTTCCCTTTTAAGTCTAATGACTCCTGTCAGATTTCAGCTTTACAATGCTGATCTGATTACCTGGATAGAAGGCTCTCTATACAGAGAAACTCTTATCATTACCAGTAGCAGCAAACCCAATGGAACACATCTCACCTATAATGAATAATTTCTTTTCCTCAGCATGAACTGGAAATTTTGACTCACAACCACTGCTACCAGCTTCCATCTTTGTAAGATCATAAGAATTTTGCATGCAGACAAGAGGCAGCAGCTACATGTAGAAGAAATAACTGGCAGAGAAGTTTGAAAAAGAAAAAAAAATGCCACGCTTCCTGTAGAGCAGAATTGAAATATCCTATCTTTAATGTTCAGAAATAAACTTTAGAATTGTAAGAACTGTCATTCTATGCAGAAAGCACCAAAGAAAGCAAAGACTAAGCAAGAAAGACTACAGAACTAATATCACTAAATAAAAAAGACATAAAAGAAACAAACTTATTCACTCGTTATGGATGTAAATTGCTCTAGAAGTTTTTATTGTGTTTAATGGCTCTAGAAGTTACAAACTCCACTTGTGTCTGATTTTTTTAAGTTGTTTTAATGAGATTGCATTTAGTGAGGGGAGGACTCTTATATCATGTTTGTCTCTGTTCCCAAATAATCTGCTGGTGTCATTTTACATATCACTACGCAAAGCAAGGTCTGAAGCAGATAACCACTTCAGGCAAAAAGAAACTTTTAATCACAAGTATTCAGGGATTCAGAAGTTTAGTGTCATTTAATTGTACATGACATCATACGAGTTCTTGTTATTAACACTTCAGATCAATACATAATGAACTGTACTTACTGATGTCATTCCAAGGTAGGTGTGTTTTTGTGGCTGGACCAGAGGTTCCTATTTGTCTGTAGCAAAATACACAGTAAGCAGCCACTGACATTCTGTGTATTTAAAAAAAAAAAAAAAAAGTAGTGATTGATTTGAGAATTACAACAGAGAACCTGTAGCAGCTTTTTCCTGTCTTTTTACAGCAAAGGTCACGACAGCAAAGGTCACAATAAACCATACTTGTGACATTTCACTTCATGTAAAGCACTCCAATTACAGAATTCTATAAACTCGCTAATTTAATGGGCTGCATTTCAATTACAAGAAAAGTTTAACGCAGTTTTTCATCAGTTATGTCTTACTGTTGATTTACTAAGTATGCATCTCAAATTAACTTCTCTGCTTCTAAAATTTCCTTTCCTACTTTTTAGTAACTCCCTTAAATCAGATACGGTCATGTCTTCATCATGACATTACTTGATATGACATGGACTTTAATACAACTCAGTAACCAACTGTTTTTAAAGTTCATCATTGACTGTATTAGCAAGAAAGTCTTTAATTTTGACTAACAAGGCTCATAGAATTACTACATATTTTTGGCCTTAAAAGGCAAATCTAACGAATACTTCAAGAATGTATAACCTGACCAGTTAATAAAAATTAGTGTTGTCTCTAAAATGCTCTGCCTCCATGAGCTCATGAAAATCACAAGACATGCTTTCAGGTAAAACACACATCTCACTCTAGAAAGGTTCTAACATATGCAAAAGAATGAGAATGCAGCCCGGGCCATGAAGAAGAGAAACCTTTCTAAAATTAAGACCTTAGCAATTCAACATTATGAAGCCACAGAATAATTGTACTGGATACACTGAATCCTGAAATCAAACTAGATTTTTTCCTGAAGTTGCAAACATTCGAACTACCAAATTTCTGAACGTACAGGCAACCCTGTCAAACAAAAAAAAATTAGTCTTCTTGACAGTACTGGTCTTCATGAAGGAGGTACCGGAGTTCTTCAGAAATATGAAACAATTTATTCTTATGACCTATATATCATACAAAGCACTGAATTTTCCCAGTTTTACAGGCACTAAGTTGAGAAAAATTTGCTGCAATTTCCATACATATTCTAGATATTAACCTTGACTCTTTTAACAAGTGGGACTATTTATTTATATAAGAAAAAAGTGTCTAAATCAGGAAAAATTTAAAAATTGGCTTTGGCAACCCACAACAACAATCAAGTTCTGCATGTTACTTCTGATGATGACCTCCTCTCCAGTCTGACTAGATAGAACTTGCAGTACTTTTACTACAAGAATTATGAAAAAAACAGAAAGTCTATTAACCCAACAATCACAAAAATGTGCAAAAAAGGTTTTGGAAATACTGCAGCGGTAACATGAAACTCACATCATGTAAGTGAAATTTTAGTGTCTGCATTGATGCATTTATACTAACTGAAATACTGAGTTGATGTGTTTAAGTGAATTTAAAACCACACCAGTATCTTTCATATATTAATCAAATTCTTATGTTGGAAACATAGTTGTCCTTATTAAAGGTTTCTATCACCACAATCACAATTAACTGAAATGAAAAAATGCTCCATGTGTAAATCTGACCTGGAAATACGGGCACTTAATATGCTGTTTGAATTTAAGGTAATCTCTACAGATCAAGAAAAGTGCTTCTATCACTTTTATTGTTCAGTGTACAACTTCTCTAAACAAGCGGTTTCTGTTTGTTTCCTTCCATTAATGTGTCTTTTCTCGTCTCATTTCCCCAAACGTTTTTATTTTTCCTTTCTCTCTTGCTTGTGTTCACTGCCACAATCACAGCAGACTACTTTCTTACTTACATCATCTCAGCATTGCGCTTTTCCCACTCACTTCAGAGTACACAACACTGAAACGCTGTTAAGACACTGATAATCAGTCCTCTAGAGACACTCCTCTCACCTCCAAACTGTCTGATGGCAGCTCCTTTACTGCCTTTATTCGCACAATCACAGTACTCACATTTGTTCTTCTGCCGAGCCACAGTCTGTAACTGCTACAAAGATGGTTCAGTGACAGCAGGTGCCACAATTACTTGAATTTAGAACAAACACCTGCAAACACAGGAGGCCAAAGCGAGCACCATTTCTCTGTTGCCAGGAGCCTCTGTTCATGTCCAAGAGCAAACACTGAATCATAGGGGTTGGAATCACACAGAATCACAGAATTAACTAGGTTGGAAAAGACCTTCGAGATCAAGTCCAGCCTATGACCTAACACCATCTCAGCAACTAAACCATGGCACTAAGTACATCATCCAGTCTCTTTTTAAGCACTTCCAGGGATGGTGACTCCACCACCTCCCTGGGCAGCTCATTCCAATGGCCAATCACTCTTTCCGTGAAGTTTTCCCTAACATTCAGCCTAAACTTCCTAAACCTGGCAGAGCTTGCAACTTTAAAGATATTCTAGTCCCAGCCCCCCCCCCGCCATGGGCAGGGACACCTTCCACTGGACCAGGCTGTTCAAGGCCTTTTCCGACTTGGGATTTGCACATTGCCAGGGCTAGGGCATCCACAACCTCCCTGGGCAACCTGTTCCAGTGTCTCACCACCCTCACAGTAAAGAATCTCTTTGCAATATCTAACCTAAATTTCTCCTTTTTCTGTTTGTACCCATTACTCCTGGTCCTGTCACTGCAGCTCCTGAGGAGAGTCCCTGTCCAGCTCAGGCACTGGAAGGTTACGATCAGGTGTCCATCCAACCTTCTCTTCCCCGGGCTGAACACACACAACTCTCAGAGGCTCCAGCCCTCTCGTCAGCCTGGAGGCCGCCTCTGGAATCGCTCCCACGGCTCCATGTCCTGCCCGTGCTGGGGGCCCCGAGCTGGATGCAGCCCCCCAGGCGGGGTCTCACCGGGGCACAGCCAGAGGGCAAAACCTCCTCCCCCGACCCCCCGCTCCTTTGGATGCGGCGCCGGGCTCGGTTTGGCGTCCTGGGCTCCAGAGCACACTGCCGGCTCCTCGTTTCATTCTGCGTGACCAGGGATACGCAAATACAACGCGAAAGGACCCTCCCGGTCTCAGGGCTAGCCCAGGCACTGAGCCCCGTCCCGCACCGCCTGCCTCTCCCGCTCCCCGCCTGGAGCGCGTTAAACAAACCGAACCAACCAACCCCAAACACAATTTTAGGCGACGCGACACAGCGGCCACGGGCAGGGAGGGAGCCATCCGCGGGTGGCTCTGTGCCTCTTCCCGACGGGGAGACCCGAACCCCACCCGCCTCCTGTCCCCGTCCCTGTCCCTGTCCCTGNAGGTGAGGGATGGGCTGCTCCGGGGGACATGAGTTGCTTTAAAGGGTCTCCGAGTTGAACCGAGGCGCTGGGGCTTTATTACTATTATTTTATTTTTATTCCTTTCAGGTTTCCTCCTTTCGCGTTGCTTTCGCCGCCTCTTCCTCAGCGTCCGCAGGAGAACCGGGACGATGGTGAACGTGCTGAAAGGCGTCCTGATCGAGTGGTGGGTGGCAGCAGTTCCTGCCTTTCCCTCTGCCAAACCCCGCGTGTTCCTTTGGGCCCCGAGTGACCCGCGAGTGCGGGCGACAGGGGTTGTTGCGGGGTGGGCAGGTGCTGAGCGGGAGCGCGGCCTTCCGAAATCCGCCTCAGCACAGCGGTGAGTGTCCCCACCTGGCGTGGGGGACACCCGGGTTCGATTCCCGCCAGGGAGACAGTGTTAAGAGTTGGACTCGATGATCCTTGTGGGTCCCTTCCAACTCAGAATATTCTGTGATATTTCCACATGTATCTTTGATTACCACCTTTGCTTCGCGGGCAGGAGGAGAGATCCAGTGGTCCCATAATACCACCGCGTTTTTGAAAGATACGCAAATTAAAATTTTAGCTGTATTTGCAAGTTACGTATACGCTTGCCAGTTACAATTTACCCTACACTAAGTGGTCCGCTTACCCTGGCAATTTTTCTGTGACAAAATCAGATGTTCCCTCTTGTTCTTTATATTGCTTGCAAGCAAAGTTTCTTGCTNGCCAGGCAATTTTTCTGGACTCGATGATCCTTGTGGGTCCCTTCCAACTCAGAATATTCTGTGATTCTGTGATTCTGTTGTTGTTCATGAACCATGTGTTTCTCTGCTGATTCTTTAGGGAGGTAAGATAATCTTCTGTTCTTTCTTTCCGGTCTTTTTCATTAACGCTGGTCCAAATTCCATTCCAGGCTGACAATGTCGTTCTGTTTTTAGGTCATACTCAAAGGAATTTGCTTGTCCGTAGTTTGTAAATCTAAGCTTCTGATGTTTGTGCAAGAAACATGTTTTATGAGTACAATGTGGTCTCTCGATTTAGATAACTGGTTACCTCCAAAGTAAAAAGAAGCGTTGCTCAAGATTTGTGGGGTCATTGTGTAGCATTATGTGACTTGCAAGATTTCTGCTGTACATTTAATCTGTTAGTATTTTTCCTGTTTATAACTGCACAAAAGCAGAACCTCTTGTGATTTGGGCACAAAATTCCATCCTAGGAGAGCATACAGAATTACTGTAAATCTTTTTTTTTACATACACTTAAATACAAGTTTTAAAACCCATTTTTACATAC
The DNA here is from genome assembly GCA_013390025.1 of Pitta sordida. Taxonomy (NCBI): domain Eukaryota; kingdom Metazoa; phylum Chordata; class Aves; order Passeriformes; family Pittidae; genus Pitta; species Pitta sordida. The sequence continues at coordinate 239,643 of WEKX01000805.1, forward strand.
ACTTAAATACAAGTGTTTTACAGCCCAGTTTTCAGAGGATGTTTAAGATATCAAGTGGACAGGGAGTGGAATAAAAATAGAAATTTCTGAATGGGTAAGTCATGCAGATAAAACAGTAGAATGTTGTGTGTATCTTTTTTTATCTACCAAAAATAACCAAAGCTCATCTTAAAACACCATATTCTGTGTTATAATCTTAAAATACTGTAATGATTTTTGCTGTTAATACATCTGCTGGCACTGGTCGTAGTTCTGTATGTTGATAGTGTGGAAACCAGTCTCTGCCTAACATGGTACAGACTGGTCATACCAGCTAGGACAAAATAGTTTTTAGTTTGGGTTTGGGGTTTTTTTTAAGCTGCTTTATTATCAGCATAGGGGAACTTCAATGCTAAACAAGCAGCTGGTTCTACTCACCAGACTTTAGCAGTGGGGTTTTTTTTTTAATTTATTTTATTTTTTATTTTTATTTAGCAGTTTATTTTTGTCTCTAAAGTAACCAAAGTGATTTCCACTGTGAAAGAAACAACTTTTGAAAAAGTTGTTTCATAAACTGTAAGTTGTGAGTGACTCTTGAAATTAATAATGAATTCCCCAAAATCTTTGGGAGTGTCTTCAAATAGTGTTTCTTGTATTTGTTTGTAACTGCATATATTTACAATGAAGTGAGACCTGATGTGTATTTCTCTCTACAGTGACCCAGCAATGAAGCAGTTTTTGCTCTACTTGGATGAGTCAAATGCTTTGGGAAAGAAGTTCATCATACAAGACCTGGATGAAACTCATGTCTTTGTGTTAGCTGAGTTGGTCAACTTCCTCCAGGAGAGAGTGGGCGAGTTAATGGACCAGAACTCATTTCCTATTACACAAAAGTGATAAGAGAAATGAGATTACTGCAACGTTTGAAATAGTGAATTTCAATTGCATGGATTGTTCTTGTTTTAATAGATAACACTGTGGTTTGTAAGTTCCACACAGAAGTGGCTACTCTAGAAAATGTATCATTTTCATAGACAAAATACTCTGGCATCAGATTTTGTTTCCCTTTTTGAAATATTATGGTATCTTTATTAAAATCCTTAAAATTATACATTTGAGGACTTGACTTGAGAATTTGATGCATGCTTTGTGGTTTTCCATTAGGATTTTTATCTTGCAAAGTGGTATGACCAAAAATTTAGCGTTTTTGCATTGGAATGCCATATGAACTCCTCTGACATATCACATTCCTGTGGAATTGATTGAATCTGGTTATAGTATGATTGATACAAAGCAAAGTATGTTTGTTAAGGTATATCCGTGCTTGCTGGAACAGCTCTCTAAGTTGCAGGCATGATCAGATACTCCTTTAACTTAATGGGCTTTATATGCCAGTATGAAAGGTGATGTGGGTGTTTTGCTGTTGTGTTTTTGTTTTGTTTTCCAAAAATTTTACAAATGCCCTATACTACTTGCCTACTTTTACCAGACCTCTACTTTCTGAGTTGTCCTGGGTTTGGGGAGTGGCAGTGGGAATCCAGGAGTTTGGAGGTGAAGGAGGGATGTAGGGGAATGGGGACAACAAAATCTGTTACCCTAGAGCATCAGCAATGAAAGAGATAAAGGGAATGGGAGACCAATCCTATATATATGATTGCTTTCGTCACAATAAGCCATGTGATCAGGAAGAAGAAAGAGATTCGCATGCTCCACCTGCAAAGAGGAAAGCTGGTTTGTGGGGTTTTTGTTTTTAAACTGTATTTGTAACTCTAGCTCAGACACTGGCTTATTTAGTAAGTCAGCTAGTAGATAATGATGAAACCTGTGAAGATTCCTGTCTACAGATCAGGTACATACGGGTTACAGAATCAAGAAGGATAACATGGATTACTTTTCCTCTTATCCTACTTTCTAGTCAAAATTATTTGATCTATAAGTAATCATTGATAAACAAAAGACTTCTAGGATATTACATCCAAGGGAAGCTTGGTTTTCAGAGCTACTCATGTACATCAGATAGATGCCACATTTTTATCTTTGAGGAAAAAAAACCCAGTATAAATATAAAGGTTTTTATAAAGAACAGTTTTCTTTGGTGATTCTCCCTCTGCTGCTTGGTTGGGGTTTTTTGCCTAGTAGCTATCAGATTATTTGGTGGGTTTTTGTTATTTGGGTTGGGTTTGGTTTCATTGGTTTTTCTCCCTCTCAGGAATAGGGAAACTTCAATATGTATATGTTTTTAATCTAAACTATGTCCAAAGAAACTTCAGTAGAATTGCATGTGTTCAGGCACATGTGGATGAGCAAATAGCCCTGTAATATTTAGCTTAGTGAAATTTCTGGTACCTTCACTTCTCTGACTATAGAACAATGGGGTTTGGTCCAAGTTGTTGAATCTCTCTCATAAGTGGATGCTTTCCCAGTCACATAGATCAAAAACCAGTTACACATCTTCACTTGAAATAAGTTTAAATATTTTATAGGTAGTTTGTGGTTCCTTACCTCTTTCTTAAGACAGGTCAACATTGATCTCATGACTGTTATTTTGTGGAATATTGTTGGATGCTCATTTAATAGAGAAATAATCAGTAATTTTTGCATGGAATTATAGCTTAATACAATTAATTTAGAAATGTATTTTCTTTCTTTGGAATAAAAGTTTGTCTTCCATCCATCACGCTTTAAATGACAGCATTTGAAAAGTCATGTATGGAATTCCTCCTGTTAAACTTCTCTATATTTAGCATGTCTGGTGCTCTATTTCTATTGTGATTTTCCTTTTAAGTCTATAATAAACTTATTGCAGTTCTTGTGTTTTTCTCCTGGCTAATTGTACGGCTTTACTGTTGCAGTACCTAGACAGTATTTTGGCTTGTATGTATTTACCCTTGATAAATGGTTTATGCAGTACCTACAGACAGAAATTCCAAGCTGTATAAGCTAAACAGGCATGCATTCTTATACTCTCTACTTGCAACTTTCTTTTTTTTTGAACAGACAAGTTTATGGACTTTTTCTGAACCTGAAAACTATTGCTCTGAAAGATCAATAATTTGATCTTTCCTGGAAACTAAGGCAGCCTAACTGGTTCTGTGCTGGAAGAATAAACAAAATATATGAAGAAGCAAATTGATATCGTCATATGTGGTCTAGGGAACTGAGTTCTTTGTAGTTCCCAGGGAAAAGAGGGTCTTGAATTACTACTTAGTATGGTGAAGGAAACCCAATGAGGAAACTTGAGTAAGTATACCTATTCAAACAAACAAACACCCAAGAGTTTCTGGTATTTGAATATAAAGTTGGACCTCTGAAAGGTTTTGGTTGGTTTTAAATGCATATAATCCTGGAATTTATATGCTTTAACAACAACAACAAAAAAAGTATCTACTATATTACTCGGATAAGAGAAAAGTAGATACAGGTGTTAAAAATACCAAGACATTTTGAGATAGTCAGGATTTACACTTAAGAGATTTGAAATGCTTTTTACTGTTTTTCATTTAGGTGTGAAATTTTATTGGTGAGTAGAGCGTAGAATGAAACATGTTAATAATATTTTTTAAAGGGTGGAAGCATTTAAGAAGAAAAGTTGAAGGAGATAATTTTAAATATATACACTCACCCTCGAATATCACAAGAGGTCGGTTCCAGAATGATGCCGCGATAAGCGAAATTCACGAAGTAGCGGTAAATACAGTAAAGATGGTAAATACAGTAAAGAGGTAGGAAAAACCCCCACAATGTACTGAAGCTGCAAATGGTGAACTGCAAAGTAGCGAGGGATTACTGTATATGTTCTGATAATAGAGTTGCTATGTTGAGAAAATCAGCTCTCTATTTGGAATATTATATATTAATCAGTATATCAATTGCTAATATCTAGCATGGGATCTTTACTCTGCTCAGGTTCTGCTTGAGCAGCAAAAATAGAGTTTGAATGACAAACTTCTTGCTGCTGCTTGTTCTAGCACCAAATTCTGTCTTGATGGGCTTTCCCTGCTCACTTTTTGCTTTCAGTCTGAGTTGAAAGGATCTTGTCTGCTGGAAGAAGAGCATGGTTAGCACAATTACCTAAAGGACACTTACTTGAACTTCATTTATTACTTGCAACTTATTTAATCTTGGATCTAAAAAAAGATTGCAAGTTCGCTTGTTTGCATTTTGTGATGTAAACAGTTGCTCTTGGGTAGTTACATGCTCGTAAATACTTCTTTCATTAACACAAAAGCAGAAGCTGAAGAGTAATATTTGACGAAAGATGAGAGATCTCTAAAGCACGGTAAGAGAATTTGAATAATTCAAACAGTATGGAAAGAGACAGCGGAAACTTCAGCTGTGGAAAATGCAGCTTCCCACTAAAGCACTTCATTTTTATTGAAAAATACTGTTGGGCAGTTTGGTGTTTTTGGTCAAGCCTCAGATTTCTTTTTAAAGTTTGTTAGTGAGCTTCAAAGAAAGCTATGTAAAATAAGCCTAAAGGCTGTCACATACTTAGATACTTTTAGGAATGGTGGGATAAGCTAATTCTGCAAAGTGGGTTGTTTTAACATAGATATCGGCAGCACAATGTACGTGACCCTGGTTAGTCACTATACATAGGGATTATGTATAATGATTTGGTTTGCTTGTGACCGCGGTGTAAGTCCCCTCTCAACAACCAGCTCAGGAAGAATGTTATCCACTGCAGTAAAGGAGGAAGTAACCAACAAGTTTTCTCAAGACAGAAAACTGTTGAAAGAAAAGAGAATGCTTCAGGGAATTCTACCTTTTTTGCCTAAGAGAACCCAAACAGAATGGATTTGACTTGGGAGCTAGTGGTAAGCATCTTAATCTATTTGAAATTGTAGTGGTTTTGTTTATTTGTTTAATGTGCTTATAATGATTGGAGGGGGTGTAATTTAGTACAGTGCTGAGAGCTAGATGGCTGTGATGTGCTGTATTAAACCTTCTCCAAGTGCTGTTGTACATCAAGAAATCCAATTTTACCGTCTTTCCAAGTTTGTAGCGTGCATTCAAAACATGTCTTCTGATACTATTTTTTTCTACTGTGCAATGACAACAGTTCTTAGTGTTTCTTCTCACTTAACTCTGCAGGACCACCTTATGTATGCAAGAACAACCTAGAGAATGTATTTTATGCATTAACAGGGTTGTTTACTGTGAGCTGAAGCAAACAGGATTGTTTCCTGTGAGTTGAAGATAATGGTATTTCATGGTGTCATTTAAGTGATTTGTGTTAACCTTTCTTAGTTGGCATCATCACCATAGAAGTGTCTCATTCCAGTCAGCCCCTAGGCTGAGCTTGCCAAAGTAGGCCTCTAAAATACATATATATGTGTGTGTGTACATTTATATATATATACACACATATATATATATAAAGTCAAGAAGTCTTTAATCATATAAACAAACACAGTCTGATAGGTGTATTTTACTCTTCCAATCAAGCAAAAGGCTATTGAAGAAAACAGTAAGCTTTGGTAATAAATTTTTATGCAGCTACAAATTCCACACAGATTCCCACACTGACTCCTTGTTTATCCCACACATGATCCATTAAAGCTGGTTGGTGGTGATTACTGTGAAATGAGGCATTACTCAGTATCTCAAAATTGTGTGTTCATATTTGTTTTGTAATTGAGATTGTGGCAAGGCCTACAAAATTAAGGCTATAATAAATTGAAGTTCATAGTGATGGAGGAACAAATTCTTCCTAAACTAAGTCATTATCTTTGGTCTTATGACTTAGGAACTAATAAGAAATTTAAAATATAGGGTATGTGGTAGCAATTTGATGTGAAACTGTTTGAGGGTTTTTTATGCAGAATAGAAGCAGTATTTTGCACATCACTATTTCAGATTTTCAGGACTGAACAGTTGACAATTTGAAGACACACCAGTAAGGGGAGCTCTTACCAATATTTTAAGATGTTTTTGAAAATTGCTGCATCCTGGGCAGTGGTGGGTCAGAGAAATGGTGCTTTGGAGCATTAGATATGTGTTCAGTTAGAGACAGAGTTTGAACTCCAAAGGATCCTTCCAGAAAGTTACTTGCTGTAGGAGATTTTGAAATTTTTAAAATCTTTTTAGCTCAGAAATTTCTTAGATGTTTAATTAGGTATCTATTTTTTCTGGGATAACAATCCTAGAAACTGCTTAGGTACACAGTTGTGTTACATTAAAATGATGAGTCTGAAATGGGGTCTTCCCTTAGATGTTCCTGGTAGGTCTGTGTATCTCTGCACCAAGAGCCTACATGAGAAATTATTCTAAGTTAAATAATGTTAAGTGAGTGTCAATCAAAAGAAGACATTGAAAAATACGATCACTAATATCCATATAGACAGAAAAAAGTCGTTTTTCCCTAAAGAAAAACAGACTTAATACCCATGCAGGAATGTCCTTGAAGACACCAAAGAAAATCCATTCAACACCGAAACCGATGTGGTTAGCCACACAACTAGCCCCTCAGGACTGAAAGAGCAAGCAAAATTTCTGGATGGCTATAGATTGAAGGAGTTTGCTGTCCAGAACTGTATAGTTGTTCCTTTTTCTGTGACAGAAAAGATGGACCCCATTGTAAATTACAGGACATGCAGAATGATGGGTAGACTTGCAGCTGTGAAGAGATCACTTGGAGGTAAGAAAGTATTGTGCATTTCTACAATGCTGACGTAGCTGAAACACTGTTAGTAGTGAGAGGTGCACATGCCAACCAAAGCCCCATGATCTGTCACCGTGTTGTGTGGCGTGATGTATCAAAGCTAGAGGGGTGAGATAGGAGGACAACAGAACAACAAGGCAGGAAAGAGGAAGAAAAGTGTTTTAGGATTGTAAGTATTATTTCTTGTTAATTCTGAAATTGAACAAGATCAGAAAGAGCATAACAACTAAGAGATTGCACTCCAAATTAGTTTTAATTTTACATCCAAAAATATACTTGTAATTAAGTAGTACTTAATTGGTTCACAAAAGGTCCTGCATTTATCATCAGAACCAACATAACACAAGGGCTAGGAGAGCATGTTTTATTAATATTACACTTACTAATCTACCTGTCCTGGATAGGACCACTTTTCCACGTGGAATGACAGTGTAGTTTTATTTCGTTTTAATCTCTGCATTATCTTGCACTGGCAACTCTATTGAACGTAAAATGTGTTTTGCATGTGTGCTGTATGTATACCATCTGGAATTCCAGAAGCTAAAGATCCAGCAGTGGTGAATAACCCTGGAATAATGATGGCCTTCTCTATCATCAACCAGCTTGAAATGAAGACATGAAAGAAAAATCTCTCTTGGGGTGAAGTATGCTCCCTCTATTTGATTTTGGTTTTGTTCCAAATGGAAACTAATTTTCACTTTTAATTCTAGGAAACATACAAAATCAGTGAAAAACTGAAAAAAGCAGAGGCCTGCTTTTTTAAGGAATATTTGAAATGGATATTGTTAAGCACTGTCATGGCAAGGTCAGTGTGAAAGAGGACTGTGACAGCTTTTTGCTGGTGGCTAGGTCGCCATTGGGCAGAGGAAGCTGCAAACAGCATTGGAGAGGAGAACTAGAGTAGGGGAGTGGGCAAAGCTAAGCATCTGAACAAATCCATCAAGACGACCAGGGAACCTGAAGTCTTGGAATTAGTAAATTTTTCCCCTTTTGGCTTTGAGTAGGGTTTTTTAAAGCTATTTCTGCCATTTTAGCCTGCTGTGTATCAGAAGGAGCTGTAGGAAGGATTCTGAGGGAGTATATGTTTCAGAAAGTGGTTCCTAAAGTTGTTTGATACAAGTATGAAAAACTAGACCAAGCTGAAACTGCCTTTTCAATATGCAGAAATATTCTAGCTTATTTTTTTAATGTACTACAAAACAAAAGGAACTGTGAAGGTCATATAAAGAATATTTATTGTTTGAATTGCTAATTAGAAGGAGCAACCCACTACACCTCTAAATTTGAAATAGTGAAGGAGGCTTTCATATCGTGCAATTTTCATTACCATCACAGTTATGTATATGAATATCATAACCAAAGAAAAACAAAACAAATAAAGAAGACTGTGGATGTTGTCTGCCTGGACTTTAGGTGAGTTTGTGATGCTGTCACAGCAGTCTTCTGGAGAAACTGGCTGCTTGTGGCTTGGCTGGGTGCACTGTTCACTGAGTAAAAACCTGGCTGGATGACTGGGCTCAGGGTGGTGGTGAATAGACTTAGGTCCAGCTGGCAGCTGGTCATGAGTGGTGATCTCCAGGGGTGGTCCACTGGCTCAGTATTGGGGCCAGTCCTGTTTAGTATCTTCATCAATGATCTGTACAAGTGGATCAAGGACATCCTCAGTCAAGTGGCAGGTGATGTAAAGTTTCCAAGGGTGTTGATCTGTTGGAGTTATTGATGATATGGACAAGGGAATTGAGTCCACCATTAGCAAGTTTGCAAATGATACCAAACTGGGGGCAAATGTTGAACTGCCAGAGGGTAGAAAGGCCCTTCAGAGGGACCTTGATAGACTAGAGAAATGGGCAGATTCCAATAATATGAGATTTAACAAGTCCAAGTGCCAGGATCTTCACTTTGGACATAACAACAACCCCATGCACCTATATCAGNGCTCAATATGTGGTCTGACCAATGCCGAGTACAGGGGAAGAATAACTTCCCTAGTCCCACTGGCCGCAGTGTGCCTGATACAGGCCAGGATGCCATTGGCCCTCTTAGCCACCTGAGCACGCTGCTGGCTCATATTAAATTTTCTGTCAACCATTACTCCTAAATCCCTCTCCATTTCACCACTCTCCAGCCACTCATCCCCCAGCCGATATAGGTGCATGGGGTTATTGTTATGTTCAAAGTGAAGATCCCAGCACTTGGACTTGTTAAATCTCATATTATTGGAATCTGCCCATTTCTCTAGCCTATCAAGGTCCCTCTGTAGGGCCCTTTTGCCCTCTGGCAGTTCAACATTTGCCCCCAGTTTGGTATCATTTGCAAACTTTCTAATGGTGGATTCAATTACCTCATCCACATAATCAGTAAAGATATTAAACAATGCCGGGCCTAACACTGACCCCTGTGGGACTCCACTAGTGACTGGCTGCCAGCTGGATGTGGCACTGTTTACCAACACTCTCTGAGCTCATCCATCCAACCAATTCCTAACCCAACACAGAATGCTCTTATCCAACCCACGCTCTAAGAGTTTCTCCTGAAGCTTACCATGGGAAACTGTGTCAAAGGCTTCGCTACGATCCAAGTACACAACATCCACGGCCTTTCTATCTTCAGCCAGGCGAGTCAGCAGTTCATAAAAGGAGATCAGGTTGGTCAGGCAGGACCCACCTCTCCTAAATCCGTGCTAAGTCTAATGTTGTGGTTATTTTGCAGGTGCTGCATAAGAGCACTCAGGATTATCAGATAGTTACGTCCTTTTCTCCTGGCCCTCCTCTGTACCCATTGCAAGTTTAATTTACTATTTTTCAATGTAATGGATCAAAATTGTATGCAACGTTCTGAGTGAAGTCATCCTAATACCGGTCCAATATTTTTATATTCTAGATCTCTCTTTGAAATTCCGGGAGTATTAGCTTTTTTCATGATCTCATCAAATTGATGCCTTATGAGTATTATCTTGCTGACTGATAGAAATTTTCTCCTCCTTTTACTTGATGCCTTCAGTTTAAAATGGACATTTGTCAATCCTTCAATTCATGACTTTTAATTTTGTACTATCATATTTAATCCTATTTGTTTTAGTGGTCTGCATCTGTGGGTCATCCATTCTTTCCTGAATGATATATCTATTTTGATTCCTGGCTGTATTGTTTATTCTCAGGTTTATGTCAGCAATTTTATTAGCACATTCATGTTTTTGTTCTAAGGCCACCTAACAAAAATATTTAAAAGGTCAGTATCATGGCTGATTGTTCGGGAACTCTATTTATTGCATCGCCTCAGTCTGTTTTCTTTGGAGCGCCATCCACTGCCACACTTTAGTTCCGATCCCTGGCCACCTGGCCACCATTCATCCCTTCAGTTTCATGTTTTGTGTGGGATAATTTGAGAGACTATGTAAAGTTAAAGAAAAAAAACCGCATCAAAAATCAAACCCACACGAATATTTCCCTTGATTAGCACATCAGTTATTTGATGGAAAAAAAATACAAAAGTTGCATTTCTATTCAAGTTAGTGTACATTGCCCCATTTCCCTATTTACCAAAGTGTGTTTGTTCTTATCTACAAAATGTTTTTCAAGTGCTTCATTCACACCAGATGGATAACTCTGAGCTTGCCCTTATTGTTCCCTTTGTTGAACACAGGTACAGTCTCTTCTCTTTTATATGCTAGAGTTGAGAGACTTAAAAAGATTGTTGGTGCTTTTACTATGTCAATTCTTTGAATATCCTGGATGGCATCTTGTTTTCTCTGTTCAGGTTGTGTTAAGCTCCTTGACAATGGGGGGCAAGAATATATACAGAAAGTTGGAACTGCTTCCACGACAGAAATGAGGCAGGAGGAAGCTGGGGTGAACAGCCAGTCAGCTGGAAGGTTTGGTAAATCCTCATTCAGCCTGGCTATTCTCCTCAGCTACTGAGGATATCCTTGCTCTGTTGGGGAATCTGCCCAGGCAAGCTGACTCGTTCCTCTTTCTCTGATGTATTCCTCTGTGGTGGAGGAAAATTGCAAGGTGAGGTACATCTAAAGAAAATGGTTTTTGGAACCAGTTGAGCATATAAAGCTTACAAAAATGAGTTAAGTTTGCGTGTGGAAGAAGTATGAGCGAATAAATTTGCATGTGAAAAAAGTAAGTTTGCATGTGAAACTCTCCAATGCATTGAAAGTGGGGCAGTCATGCTGTAAATTCAGAGAGAGGTGAAGAAGTAAAGTAGAATAACAAAGTCATCTACACAAGCAGTTTTCACATTCTAACACAAGACACTGCAGTACCTACTGTAGGTTAGGTTCTGTGAGGTAGTGTTCTGCAAGATCAACTCTCTTTTTTTTGCTTTTACAACATATGTATTGGGTCTGTCTGAGCCCACAGCAGTCCTCGCAATGCTGTGCCTTGGAAGGCTGTTGATAACACACAAGTGTTTTGACTACAGCTGGGCACCCTGCCCCTTCCCCCTAACTGAGGATGAGATTCTGGGAGGGCACATGAGCAGGTCAGCTGACCCAGACTGACCAAAGGGATATTCCATACCATATGACGTCAGTTCAGATATAAAAGCTGAGGAAGGGAGCAAGGACGGGGGGCATTCATTGTTCTGGATGACTGCTTCCTTGGACGCGTAGGGGCCCTACTTCCCTGGATGTGGATACTTCTGCGGATGGGGAAGTAGAGATTAGTTCTTTTGCTTTGCTTCTGCGCGGGCATTTGCTTTGCTTCATTTGTGCTATATTAAACTGCCTTATTCCAAACCACCCTTTGTATATCATCTTATTATCGGGACCGAGCGACCATTTGGGCCCCTGGTATCCAGCCAGGGTAAAACCCGTTACCACATATAAAGGCAATTTTAGGCTTCTCAGTAGCATATGTAGCTGTGGCTGAATTGAGTTTGTGGAACTCAAAGACATTGTCAAGTTTTTATAATAGTCTGGCTTTTGTGGATTTAACCACACGCCAACATTAAACACATTTTTGCTTACTTCCTAATGATTACACCTGAAAGATGCAGGAACACAAGTGAGTTCACTGAGTGAGCTGCAGCAATAGTAAGAGTGTATCTTTCTGCGCATTTTCCTTCAACGTGTAACAGGCTGCAGAACGGGTATCATCACTCAGTCATTATCCTAGTTTGTAGAGGCTGGTGAACAACTAGCTACCAAACATAGCCTTCTCTTGTGACTACGAACCAGCTACAACTTCTAAGGGACTAGTAGGCAAGACTGTTGTACCATAGTTAATGGGCCTGAGCGTTTACAAGGGGGTGTTTTGTAAACCTCTCTCAGATGTCTTTTGCTTTACTACCTAAACTTAATTCTTACTATGACCTGTAAATTAGGAATTGAGCTAAGGCACAGATAGGTTAAGTTAAACACAAGAATTGAGTGATGCAGTTGTTTTAACTGTTTTGGTTCCTCAAAATTTTCTGTTGAAGAAGTAATCTAAATACTACTATGTGAAACATAAGGCAACCAGTGGTGGTGGTTGTCTTTCACAGATATCTAGTGGGTAATTTGGGGACCCTGGTCTTCACAACTCACGAGCTGATAACAATTGCTGTAATGCACACAGAAATGGAGCCCTAACATCCTGGTAACTTTTTATTACACTTTAGCTATAGGACCTCTAAGGAGTTGCATCAGGATTTAGCCTGTGTAGTGTAACCAAAAATCTTCAATAAAAAGCCACACTTTTTTAAAAAATGAGGATTATATTAACAGATGAAATTTATGCCTAACTCTAACACATTATTTCAAGTGTCAGTCTTCCAGATTTTCACACACCCACCTGGCCCTTGGCAAAAGTTTGGCTCTTTCTTGCTATAGGTTGTAATATAAAATCCTTATGGAACTTTGTGGAATGGTGTGAAAAATATTTACCCTTTCAGTCTCTGAAAATGTCAGTAAGTTATAATTACTTAAGCCAGCAGGGGATTGGGCCTTTTCACTCCTTGCTCCCCACGCACCTCTCTTTGGAAGGCTTTTCTAGAGCTGATAATTACAGATGGTTGTCGATTTCCTTAAACTACTAAGTTCCTTACACGTGTTTTGTTTAGGCATTTTGTTGCTCCTTTCTGAAGAAAGTGAATGTGTACTGTATGTGATACGAGAATACAGCATCAGAGTTTGTTTGTAATACCAATCCCTCTTTTACTGAGATTCCCCCAGGTCTTGTAGTGCTGATATCTCTGGACTGTATTCTGAGTTGCCAAGTTTGAGGATAAAGGCATTCTCTCCCACCAGACACCCATTACCGTAAGCTTTATTTTCTGAGAGCAAAGGTTGTGTTTAGCATGGGGCACTGGTCAGCACAGTTAACTTTCACTCGCTATAGCTTTTGGTTTGAGCCAAAATTCAGGAATACACGTAGCGGCGTCAGCGCCTGTGATTGTTGCAGGAGGGGCGCGAGGTACATGACGGGGCTTCACGCTCCAGATGTTAGCACCAACTTCTTTCCCTTCTTTCTTAGCCCTGAAGGCAGGAGGGACAAGCCAACTCCAGGCGCTATTGCTATTCCAGTTGCAGAGGGAGGTGAGGGCGGTGAGGGGCCGAGAGATGTTACGGGACGTGGGGGCGGTGTCGGGGCTGTCCCGGCGGGGCCCGGCGCGCGGTACCGCACGG
>WEKX01000805.1:255610-287458 GCA_013390025.1 Pitta sordida
CTCTCCAGTCTGTCCAGGTCTTTCTGCAGGGCCATCCTACCCTGTAACAGATCAACACATGCTCCAAGCTTGGTGTCACCTGCGAATTTACTCATGATGGCCTCAATCCCGTCATCAGTATCATCAATGAAAATGTTAAACAGGACTGGACCCAACACCAACTCTTGGGGGTCATTTTTTGGCTGGAACCACCAGTTCCGGTCACTGTCAGTGTTTCATTTTTGTAATGCATCTGGTAGCAGAAGAAACTCTGGTGCTAAAGGTGTGAAGTACACATCCTTAAGTTTTTTCCCAGCTACCTCTATTAGTTGAGGTGTGCAGATGATTGTTACTAATTGCATATTATTGGTGCATGTTAATATTTTAGTTTAGGGATTGAGGTCTTCTGCTGGGTTTATACATATTTTGCAAAATAGGACAAAAAGTCCTTTTTTGAATTCCAGACAATACAATAAATCATTGTAATTTAGGGATAAAATACAAGCTAGGAAATGTATGAAAGATTTGATAAGAGAAAGATTATAATTTGGGAGTGATGAAAGGAAAGTCTTGCTTATCCAGCTTGATTTCCTTTTATGACAAGGTAACCCACCTAGTTGATCAAGGGAGGTCAGTTGATGTAATCTTTTTGGATTTCAGTAAAGCTTTCAATACTGTCTTCTCACAGGATCCTTCTGGAGAAAATGTCCAGCACACAGCTGGATAAACACCTCATGGGGTGGGTGAGCAATTAGCTCATGGGTCAAGCACAGAGGGTAATACAGTTGGCCCTCTTCCACTTCGTGCCCCCCATATTGTGGCTTCACATTTTAGTGGCATGATTTTTCAGTGTTAAAGGAGGCACCTTTTCACAACTGCGCATGCGCGACCTGGCACGGATGAATATTCAAGTAGGCAGTAGGAATGTGCAAATCAACCTGCAGAGCTGTGGTGGTGGCTCGGCCCAGCTGTGGCGTCAGTGGCTCAGCTGCCTGTCCTGTTCCAGCCGTGGCAGCTCCGCTTCGCTACCTCCCCTTGGGCTCCACCACTTCCCCAACCCCCTGGGCACTGCCGAGGCTCCGCCACTTCGCCAACCCCCCAGCACAATCACCACGGCAACTGATATACAGGCAACACAGTGCCGATACAGCGCCAGGGAGCTGTCTGAGTGTGCAGGGCAAATTTGCATATTAATGAGGTGCCATTCAACGCAGAAGTAGGGCTTTGCGGAACCTGATTAAGACCGTGTGTCCGTGGTATAGGAGACCCGACTAGTTGAATGGGGTGACATCAGACTGGTGACCTGTCACTAGTGGAGTTCCACTGGACTCCATCTTGGGCCCTGTGCTCTTCAACATCTTCATAAATGACTTGAACACAACTGGAATGGATACTGAGGAAGTTTGCAGATGACACAAAACTAGGAGGACCTGGTGACTACCTTGAAGGCAGAGATGCCCTGCAGAGAGACCTCGACGAATTAGAAGACAGGGGAATCACCAACCATATGAAGTTCTACAAGGGCAGGTGCTGGGTTCTGCATCTCGGATGGGGCAACCCCAGAGGTAGCTACAGACTGGGGAATAAGATTCTGGAAAGCAATGCCATGGACTGTGACCTGGGGGTCTTGGTCAGTGGCAAGTTGAATATGAGTCAGCAGTGCCCTGATACCAAGCAGGGCCAATCGTGTCCTGGGTGCCATCCGGCAAAGTGCTACCAGCCTGTCAAGGGAGAGGATTGTCCTGCTCTGCCCTGCACTGGTGCGGCCTCACGTTGAATATTGTGGGAACTTTTGGGCACTACAATGCAAGAAAGATATTAAGCTATTATAGAGTGTCCAAAGAAGGACAATAAAGATGGTGAAGGGCCTTGAGGGGAAGCTGGATGGGGAGCACCTGAGGTCACTTGTTCTGTTCAGCTTGGAGAAAAGGAGACTGAGGGGAGACCTCACTGCAGTTACGACTTCCGCATGAGGGGGAAAGGAGGGGCAGGCACTGATCTCTGGTGAGTAGTGACAGGACCCAAGGGAACAGCCNTGAACACAACTGGAATGGATACTGAGGAAGTTTGCAGATGACACAAAACTAGGAGGACCTGGTGACTACCTTGAAGGCAGAGATGCCCTGCAGAGAGACCTCGACGAATTAGAAGACAGGGGAATCACCAACCATATGAAGTTCTACAAGGGCAGGTGCTGGGTTCTGCATCTCGGATGGGGCAACCCCAGAGGTAGCTACAGACTGGGGAATAAGATTCTGGAAAGCAATGCCATGGACTGTGACCTGGGGGTCTTGGTCAGTGGCAAGTTGAATATGAGTCAGCAGTGCCCTGATACCAAGCAGGGCCAATCGTGTCCTGGGTGCCATCCGGCAAAGTGCTACCAGCCTGTCAAGGGAGAGGATTGTCCTGCTCTGCCCTGCACTGGTGCGGCCTCACGTTGAATATTGTGGGAACTTTTGGGCACTACAATGCAAGAAAGATATTAAGCTATTATAGAGTGTCCAAAGAAGGACAATAAAGATGGTGAAGGGCCTTGAGGGGAAGCTGGATGGGGAGCACCTGAGGTCACTTGTTTTGTTCAGCCTGGAGAAAAGGAGACTGAGGGGAGACCTCACTGCAGTTACGACTTCCGCATGAGGGGAAAAGGAGGGGCAGGCACTGATCTCTGGTGAGTAGTGACAGGACACAAGGGAACAGCCTGAAGTTGTGTCAGGGGAGGTTTAGGTTGGATGTTAGGAAAAATCTCTTCCCTTAGAGAATGGTTGGGCACTGGAACAGGCTCCCTGGGGAAGTGGCCGCAGCACCAAGTCTGAGAGAGTTCAAGAAGCGTTTGGAAAATATTCTCTCAGGTACATGGTGTGACCCTTAGGGATGGTCCTGTTTAGGGGTAAGAGCTGAACTCACTGATCCTTATGGGTTCCTTCCAACTGAGCATATTCTATGATTGAATAACTGAGATTGAAGTTGTAAACCTTTTATTAAGGGAAACAAAGGCTTTCCTACTGTAATGAAATGTTTGTCAGAAGTCTTACAGGTGTAGTCAGTGATTTCAGTTGGCTCTTTATAGAAACAATGCCTGCTTGTTGGCCAGCTAGCATCTAGATTTCAGTTAGATCCAGGTTATTTGGAAAAAGGTCCAAGAGGAAATGTTTTGATAAGTTCAGTGTCCAGAAAGTGCGTAGTGCTATGTTTATTATTTTTGTGTGTCTCTTGTTTTGATCCATGCTTCTGTATTTAGTCTATTATTTCTCTTGTGTTATTTTTATTGAATGCTTTTGTTCGCATAATTTTACAGTGCTTAAAAACATCAGTATCTTTTAAATTGTCTATGATACTAATTTTCACTTTGTGCTTGTACCCATTAAAGACCTTAGTGTTCTTGAGCTACATGGCCATAATAGATCAAAGCTGCTCTGGAGAGCCTTCCATTGGAAAGCTGAGCTGTTTGTATGGTGTGGAAGCCACTTCCTCCCTTCTGCGTAGTTTGAGAGCTATAGCAGACCCAGCTGGTAACCGTACACTTTCCTAGCACCTTGGATTAGAATAGTCTCCAACATCCTTGTCTAGTGCAAAGTACTCTTAGCAAAACATTTCCTTGAAGACTGATTCTCCCATTAAAATATGAAGATCTAATATTTCTCAGTATTCATGTCAGTCCATCCTATCAGTTCTTCCTCTGCTTTGTGCATGTAGTGGAATAGATTCCTATGCTTTGAAGACTAGTCTTTCCATGAAGTATTTGTTGAAATAAATACCTTCCAGCTAAACTGCTTTCTAGATAGAATTTTCATATATCTCTTGTTTCACTAGCTTGGACAGTAATTGAAATGTAAGATTTCAAAGAAGACCAAATGCCTTCACATAGCCATTTAAAGAAAATTAGTGCAAATACTTTACCGATGGTACCTGGCACCATTTAAACAGACAAAAAAACATAAAAAGGAGCGATAAATGTTGGACACAATATGAAAAAAGCAACTTTCTACTCCTATGGTAAGAATATGATAGAAGAGCAGTATTTTTGAAGATGAGTAGCAAATAAAGTTATTGGGAAACGCAAAGGTTGACTGCCTGCTGTGATTGTGATGGATCACAGTCCACAGGAGGCTCTTTCGTTGGAGAAAGACCATAACTAACAACATTCTTAAATTGTAAAAGGGAGAAAGCACTCTTGCTTTTATTCTCTTTTGGATGTAATATTTAGTACAGTGGAACCTTGGGCACGGAGGCATTAGTAGCAATGCTATTGCTGCATGTGTTGTATTAAGAACAGGTATCTCAAGTCTGATGGAATGGTGGGAAGAATTTCCTAGAAGTCATTCAGTTGTAACTAAAAAGTAAAACATAACCATTTACCTGTCCAGAATCTGAATTAAATACACAGAAGAGAGATTGACTAACACAAATCCTGTCTTACAGATCATAGAGGGTGTGCATAATAGTTAACACGGTATAGAAATATAAAAAATGTTACTCATAAAGCTATTTTAAGTATTAAGTAAAACTTTTAAGGGGGAGTGAATGCAGCTAAGGGAGAAGGAGGAAGAGTTATGCATTTGTGGTGTCTTTCCCAGCTCTCACGAGTCATGTAAGTATATTAAGAACTGTTACTATAAAAATATCTTGGCTGCCATACCAGTGCCCTACATAGTGTTTGGAAATGAGGGACTGGAACAGTGTAGGTGTCGAACCAGCTTTAGATATCGTACCTTCCTTTTTCCCAGGCACACGGACCTAGGAGTGGTATATCAGCTCAGACCAGAGCTGTTTCTACCTCAATGTCTTGTTTTTAACAAGTCAATGATAGTAGATGCCCAGGGAGAAGCATTACGGAGTATGCAAACAGCTGAGTGTCTGAAGGGAAATATCTCTAGTTTCTAATAGAGTGCAGTTTAGAGGTCTCTGAGGAGGTGGGTTGGTATTTAATCACCTGGGTTTTAATAGTTGTGGTGAATTTATGCTGTCTTTTTTTTGACCCCGTGATAGCTTTAGCATCTGCAGCATCCTGTAACACAGGAGTGACAGATGTTTAAAGTGTCCATTTTTGGTTAGGCTATTGCCAACTTAAGAGTTACAATCCTCCCCTTCTTTCATTTTGCATAGTGTAAACCCTGATTATTTTGAATTTGTAAGCTTTGATATGAAACTCTTAAGAACAAAGTTGAGTTCATAAAGTTGGGTTCTTCTCACCCTAACCCT
Organism: Pitta sordida; assembly: GCA_013390025.1. Lineage (NCBI taxonomy): Eukaryota > Metazoa > Chordata > Aves > Passeriformes > Pittidae > Pitta > Pitta sordida. The sequence goes on from WEKX01000805.1 coordinate 260,789, forward strand.
GTGTGGAAACTTGTGTTTACTGAGAAGTATTAAAAAAGAAGTCTTCATGAAATACTACTTTCGGCAAAGTCTGGCTTATTTATGCCTTGTACTTATCTTAACATGGTACCTGAAAACTCCTTATAGCCAGTTTTGCTCTTAGCAATGTATCTTTTTATAAAGATCATGGTGTTCAAATCTATATGTGAATTCTATCTACAGAAACATTGTATGCATAAAAAGCTGGCCTTTAAAAAGTAATTGCCTAGTTTCTACAAGAATGAAGAAAGTTTTGTTTGAGGTTTTGATGTCAACTTTCTGTAGTTGAGTAGCAGAGGACAGATGCTACAGTCGAGTCTCCCATATCGCGGACCCGCCGTCTTAATCAGGTTCCACGAAGCCTTACTTCTGCATTGAGTGGCAGCTCATTAATATGCAAATATGCCCCGCACCCTCACACGGCCCTGGCGCTGTTTCGGCACTGTGTTGCTGTGTATCAGTGTTTGTGTCAGCCCTTTCCGGTGCCCGCAGCCACCCCACGCTGGGAAAAACCCCTTTTCAGCTTGGCCAGGGACACAGTTTCATAACTGTACGGCAGCAGCTCTGGGGGAGTGGCCCTGCGGGTGGGGGCGCTCCTCCCACAGCAGGTTGTGCATGTACAGTTGCGAAAAGGGGCCTCCATCGCTAAAAAATCATGCCGCTAAAATCTGAACCTGCAATACGGGGGGGGGAGCGTGAAGTGCAAGAGGACCGACTGTATATCTGTATTTGTCATATGATCATCAGGGGAAAAAAAATACATTCCTGAATAATTTGGAAACAGAACAGTATGTAAATGAAATGGTTCTTTCCTGTGGTCAATACCTGAACGTTCTCTTAATATGTGAAGAAACAATAGTGTAAATCAAATGGGTTTGATGTGCATTTCCAGACTGAGGTTGCTCTGGACTCTGCTGAGTACTTCTACAGTTTGGTATGGACTTATCCCTCGTTTGGATTCCTATTCTCTTAAATGCAAGGGTTGTTGGTAGGTCTTTAATAATGTTTTATGATGCCTAAGGCAAAGGATTCTTTATGGCTTATACAGTCAACCCTCTACTTCGCGGTTTCCCAGTCGCGAGTTGACCTCTTCGTGGTATGATTTTTCCACAAGTGGGGAGGTCTGTTTCGCGGGGCTTTCACAACTGCACCTGTGCAAACTGACAGTCACCTGAGGCACTGCAGTGCTGTATGTACTTCTGACCCCTTCCTGCCGTGTTCCCCTCCCTAACCCAGGGGAGCTGTGGCAGGGAACACAGGGGGACAAAGGCACTGCTCTTTGTAAGGTTTTTTTCCTCTAAATCTCCAGTCTGCTCCGTTTCTCCACCACACAGTCAAAGCATTACAGCAGTACAGATGTACAAACTATGTACCTTTCTTAGCTTTTCTTAACATAGGTTAACTAAGACAAGTACCCTGATTAACGTGAATCTACAAGCTGCTGGCCGCTTTGTTGCTGAGTTGCATTGCCATGGTAACAGTGCTGCCAAGAGCATGCTGGCCAAGCAAGGTTCTGCCAGCCCCTCTCCCCAGTTAAATCTTACAGGCTCTGGGACCCCACAACTCCAACAGGAACGGGGCCAGGGCCCGTGCTGCCAGTGGACAGAGCGCTGCCTCGCAACCATTGCCTTGCCAATGGGGCCGGGCTGTTCTGTAGCCAACCCTGCCCCTCGGAGTGTTCCCAGGATGCCAGCGTGAGCCCAGGTGTGGAGTACAGCCTTTGAAACTCCACTTTCAATGTGTAGGCTGCAACAGTGTACGTAAAAGTGAGGCATCGGCTTTAGAGGGAAGGAACTGGGCTAAATGCCCCTCACCGATTGCAGCACTGCCTCCCTCCCCCCACCTCCGGGACCAGCGCTAAGTCCCAGCCCATCTGTCTGGTAGGGGCAGTGCCAGCCTGAACTTGGTTTCAGCAGCACTGCACAGCTTGGCATGGTCTGTATGGTCCCACGACAGCCTTGGGCTGCCTGCACGAGGGAGGGAGCCTTCCTTGGTTCCAGATTAGGGGGTGCTGCTTGCCCCTCGCAGTAGACGCAGTGTGCAGCCCCTGTAAAGAATCCTTCCCAGGGTCCCAACATGGCTTCCGCAGTCCCACTCCTCCCTGCTGCCCCCCCACAGCTCTGACTGCTACCCATACCTGCCCTGTTTGGAGCTCCTTTCTCCTCTTCCCTCCCCTCTCCTGCCGTTGCCCGCCCCCACATCTCAGAGGAGAAATTTACACAAAGATCTTCTGTATTAAAAAAATTCCGGGATTCCCAGGTTTGAACAATTTTTTTTCTTTTTTAATCCGGAGGCGCTCAGCATTGAAACATGGGAGCAGGACGGCAGTGGAAGCTTTGTCCGTGCCGGTGGGTCAGCACAGCTCTGGAACGCCGATCCCAGCCACTGCTGAGCCATGCCATGCATGTCGCACGGGAGGGAACGTGGTAGGGAGGGATCAGAAGTACATACAGCACTGTGGTGCCTCTTCCACCTGCTGCAGCTGCCACAGCAGCAGCAGCCAAAACCCAGGACTTGCTGTGGGGGCAGCATGGGCTCAAGGACCCTTTTGTCATGATTCCTGGGAACTCTGAGGTGCGGACGGGGCAGGGGAGACACCCTTCACTCCCTTGACTGCTCACATTGTGCAAGTTGCTTCTGGGAATGCCCTGCAGCCGCTCCGGAGCTGGGGGGAGAGGAGACTATGGGTGGGGCAAATTTGCATATTAATGAGCTGCCTGTGTACATGGATGGAGGGCTTCACGGGTAGGGGGGTCCGGGGGGACCAGACCTATGGTACTGCAGTATTTGAGGGCTGACTGTATATTGCATGAGTGATCAAAGGATAAAATTAAATGGGCTCGTGTTACAGGTGTGCACTTTAGAGCCATTTGCCGTTTTTCCTAAGTGGAGATGAGGACATAAAAACATAAAAAAAAAAGAATGGTGAGGGAAGGGACATGGTTCTTCTAAAGATAATAAAGTCTTACTTGGTAATTTTAGTAGTCCACTCTAAGCAGGAATTTGTCTATTTCTGTCAACAAAAACTTTTCATGCAGCAACAGGGTTCTGTTAAAATCGAAAACAAATCATAGGATTAAGTGATTAAGTGCCCATCCTTTGAGTTGCAGACCTTCCAGAGGTGGATCCCTTCCAGATCTTGCCAACTCACAGAGGAGTCATTCTCTCATCCTTTATACCAGTAGAATAACCCTGTGGAACATGTATTAAATCCAATATAAGTTGTTTTCCAGTGCTGCAAAGAGAATTTTTGAATTTGAAAGTGTGTTCACTGGAGCTGTAATCAGTTTGAGGAAAGCATAATGTATAAAAAGGTATAATTTGAGCTTACTACTAGTGCTAGGAGTGTACCTCTACAGTATTAGTTCCTCCTCCCAGAGGTGTCAGGGGCTTCAGGTTGGTGTTACGCTCTGGGATGTGCTCTCGGTCTCTGTACGGGTGTTAGATGGTGAGTTGGACTAGATGATCCTTGTGGGTCCCTTCCAACTCATAATATTCTGTGATTCTGTGATTCTGTGTGATTCTGTAAATGCATTGACAGCATCCTCTGGAAAATGCCCCAGTGTACATGCTGCACGTCTTCTTAGCTAGAGGTTAGTCTGCCCCTCTACAGAGGAAATGGGCATGGAGAAAGGACATGAAGGAAGCAGGAAAGATGAGGGGTACAGACACATTTAATCAACATAATGTAGGTAGTTCACAGGAACTGCTTATTATACTTTCTAGTAGCAAATTGCTGACTGTCCCCCTTAGGGAAACATGTTCAGTCAAAAAATACCCATATTCAATGGATAAATACCCAATACCTGGATGACAGAGATGGTGAAACCAGTGAAGGCACAGGAACAGGGCTGATGTAGAGCAGGATGCGAATTTAGGAGCCATATTGTCATGTAGAAGTAGGATTCACAGTAACGTTTCAAAGGAAGGATTTTATAGTCTGACTTCTGTGACTTTTGCATGGTATCCTCTAAATCCTATTAAGGAATTCTAGAGGACTTTGTTTCTTTAACTGTTATGGAGTAGAAGTCAATAATGAAAAAACCCAAACCCAAACTAGTACTTATTACATAAAGGAATTGGAAATTGCTCTTTCTTCCAAGGATTTAAATGAGAGACCACTGATGAAATTGTGATGATGTAGCTTTGGAAATGAGGAGGGAAATTACAGTTGGGTCTCCCATACCACAGTACTGCAGGTCTTGCCCCCTATCCACGCAGCCCTCCGTCCATGTTGATTGGCAGCTCATTAACATGCAAATTTGCCCTGCACCCTCACACCAGTGCTCCGGCGCTGTTTTTGCACTGCCCTGCTGTGTGTTGGTGTTAGTGTTGGTGCTTCCTGGTGCCCGCGGGCACCCCATGCTGGACAGAAACCCTTTTCTGCCGCCTGCGCCGCTGTCCCAGTGTCTCTCCAGGTGGGTAGACTTGGTCTGTCCACACTCGGGGTAGACGTGTACCCTGAGGAAAGTCTTGGACACCACCTCTAACCTGAAAGTGTGTAAATCTTCATAACTGCACAAAGCCTGCTCGCTCGGAGCCAAACCAAAGGGAGCGGGGTGGGTGGTGCTCGAGCTGTGCGGAGCGGCACTACTGTGGGATTGGCATGCACCCAGTTCGGCTCCGCTGCAACCGGCCTAGGACGGGCGCCCGGCTCGGCTTGCTGGCGCGCCACCACGGTGCATACGCTCGCCCTGAGCTGGGGTGGCCTGGCATGGGCAAACACAAGGAGTGAAAACTTGCATATTCATGACTGCCTACTTTGAATATTCATACGTGTCGGAGCGTGCATGCGCAGTCCCGAAACGGGCCTCCTTAATCGCTGAAAAATCATGCCACTAAGATGTGAAGCTGCTATCTGGGGAGCGCAAAGTGGAAGAAGGCCAACTGTACATGGGAAATCCTTATAATACAGTTTCATTTTCAGTACTGTGTTCGTGGGGTTTGCAGTCATTATTAGTACAGAAAACAGATGACCTGAATAGTGGTTGTTCTGGGCTAAAAGTGACCAATAATGTTGTAAGATCTCACAGAAGATAGCCTCCTATTTCCATGAGATAGGACAGTAAAGTCTTTTGTTCCAGTCATAGAGAAGTTATATTCCCAAGGTTGGATAGTTATTTAATGGGCTTCCCCTTCTCCCTTTGGAGTTTACTTTTAATATTTCTGGTGTGAGGAAGCTTCTAGTTGGTTTGGAGAGAAAATACAGTCTTGCCTCTGTATTCGTGGATTACAGGTCTCCTGTGGGTGCAGTGAATTGCCCAATCCATGAATTAGGTTTGTGGCATAAAATCCTGTGAATATGTGATCGTGAATTGTGGCAAAAGGTGCGAATACGCGATCGTAAATAGCGGCAAAAGGTGCAAATATGTGATAAAGAATCATGGTAAAACCCGCAAATATGCAGGTGCGAATTGCGTCAAAAGGCGCGAATATGTGAAACTGGAAGCGCAAATACATGAATACTGTGCATACGTTGACCAGGAAATGCTGTGAATCCTATTCATGGATTAGGAAACTGTGAATCAGTGAAGCCACAAATCAGAAAGCCTGAATGAGCGAGATATTTACTGTATTTGTGACTTAATTGTCTGGTGCTGTGGTGCCAGAGCAATCTCTTGCAGTTAAGAGTTGGATGCAGTGACCATTGTGGGTCCCTTCCAACTCAGAATATTCTGTGATTCTTACTCTGTTATTTTGAGTTTTAAAATAACATTGCTCATTGAAGCTCTAGAAATTCTACGAAAACTTTGTTCCCTGATTTGGATCATACTGATTGGCCTCCATCTGTGTTGTCACAGTTTTGACAAATATGGTTGAAGACTTGAGTGTCCGTAGTGATGTGCAATTGTCTGTTGTCACTTACGTTTACTTCTGCAAGCCTAACACTTGCTCAAGGTCTTGGAATAACTCTTCTCCCTTGGAGTACCTTAAGAGGATATCCTTATGTGGTGATGGTGCTCAGTTTTGTTTCTATATGGATTGTCCAAATGACATTTTTGAGTGCACCTCTCCATATGTGGGCTTGATAGCACTTGATATAGGCTTGAGGTGGTGCAAGATGAATGGAGAAAGTACTGGTGAAGAGTACATGGCTTCTTTGAGCTTGTGCTCTTGACTACGATGATGGGAGTGCAGGGTATTTTTTGTGTGTGTTTTCATTTGCTTGTTCTATGTTTATTTTTGAGTTTTTTACAATGTTTAGGACAGTTTCTTCAAGTATTTCTGGTTAAGTGTTGTGACCATATTTCATGGATTGTTACTCTTTGCCTTCATTGAAATTTACAGTTTTTCAGGGTGCCAGGTGAGACTGTATTTTGTTTTCTCTACGTCTTTATAGCAAATGTGATCAGGAGAGAAATCTTGTTTGGTTTTTTTTTTGTTTGATTGGTTTTAAAGCACCTCATTCTGTATGCTGATCTAAAAATCTACCTGGAAAATTGCCCCAATTTGAAAATAAGTAACAATTGCTTGGAGGCATACTTGGCTGCACAGCAAGATCTACTTTTAGGAAAGGTTTCTATCTTGTTTTTACATAATTCCAATGATCCAGATTTTTCCCTTCATTCGAGACATCCTAATGAATTTTGTCATCTTTTCCAGTTGTTTGTAATAGAAAAATGAATACAGTTTCTGGATCAGATTTCAGAATCATTTGTGTAAGGGAAGCCATGTTTATCTTCAGTTAACCTCAGGCATTCCAGTAATTCCCAGTGTGTCTGAAGTTCCGTCTTTGCTTGTTTGGTATTTACTCTAGTGGGTCTTGTGGTATGCTGGCCTGCATCAGGAATAGTGTTGTCAGTAGGACTCGGGAAGTTATTATGCCCCTGTACTCGGCACTGGTTAGACCTCACCTTGAATACTGTGTCCAGTTCTGGGCTCCTCAGTTTAAGAGGGATGTTGAGATCCTTGAGCGTGTCCAGAGAAGGGCGACAAGGATGGTGAAGGGGCTGGAACACAAGCCCTATGAGGAACGATTGAGAGAGCTGGGGTTGTTCAGTCTGGAGAAGAGGAGGATGAGGGGAGACCTTGTCGCTCTCTACAGCTACCTGAAAGGGAGGTGTAGCCAGCTGGGTGTCGGTCTCTTCTCTCCGGCTACAAGTGATAGAACGAGAGGAAACAAACTGCGTCAGGGGAGATTTAGAGTGGACATTAGAAGGAACTTTTTCACAGAGAGGATGATCTCTCAGTGGAATGGGCTGCCCAAGGAGGTGGTGGAGTCACCGTCCCTAGAGGTCTTTAAGAAAAGGTTGGATGATGTACTTGGTGGCATGACCTAGATATTAGGGTAGTGTGTTATAGGTAGGATGGTGTGTTGGTAGCAGGATGGCAACAGGTTAGGTAACAGGTTTGGCTAGGTTAGGTAATAGGTGATAGGTTGGACTTGATGATCTCTATGGTCTTTTCCAACCTTACTGATTCTGTGATTCTGTGAAAGGTGAAGTAGACTGTAGGTGGCTGCTGCCATATAAGCAGAGCAAATTAAAATGCAACAGCAACCCCATGTAGATGAGTCTTCTGATGAAATGATGGTTTTAAAAAACCAAACCAAACCTTTATTAGTCTAAAGTAAGAGTTATTTTTTTGTTTCCTTTTTGTTGTTCATTAGTTGATAATTACAGCAGCAGACTTGGGAGTTGGAACTCCTGTACTTCTCTCAATTCTACTGTAAGTGTCTCTATTGCTTTGAGGTGCTTGTCTTTTATTCAGTAGCATAATGAGAATAATGCTGTTTTCCTACTTCTTGTAGGATCACCAAGCCTAGTAGAGCACTCCTAGAACATTGGATAAAACGTTCAAAATTTCAGAGTCACATTAAAAGAAATCATGGTGCATTTGGAATTGAGTAAAATGTTCACTCAACTGAAAATGGTTTGACTAGATACAGGTTGAACTAAAAAAGTTGCAGGAAGACGGGACTGCAACAGGACAGGCTAAGCCATAAATACAGTTATGCAACTCAGTGTTCTGTAGTGTACTGGTTAAGTCTTGAGACTGAACTCTTGGCTTATCACTTAATGTCTGTAAACTGTCAGACAAAGCAGTGATGCTAAAGTTAAAATAACAATGACAAAAGTGTACACCTGAATGAGGTATCCACATAGGGCATGTATTTGGATATACAGCTGGCCCTCTTGCACTTTGAGCCCCCCCATATTGCGGCTTCAGATGTTAGCAGCATGATTTCTTGGCAGTGAAGGAGGCCCATTTTCGCAACTGTGCATGCACAACACTGGGCGACAGTGGCGGCGGCGCGGGTGGCGACACGGCCGCCATTCAACGCGGAAGTAGGGCTTCGCAGACCCCAGTTAAGACTGCAGGTCCACAATATAGAAAACCCGACTGTATTCCACTAAAACACTCTTGTATTGAAAGATTCATCTCCATGTTTGTACCCGATAGTGAATCATGGAAAGGGTCTACAGTGTCACAAGTTTAGAGTATGGTGAGTTGGGATTTTGGGGAGTTAGCAATCAGAAGTCTTTATTCACTCATCATTGGTAAGGGTGTATTTCTGACAAACAAGTTAGTGCTTTTCTTTCTCCCCTGCATGTTAGAAAATACATCTGCAGAGTATTCAGCTTTATCCATAGAGAAGCTTTTTAGCTGCTGATATTTTTGTAAGGTGGGAATTTTCATTTTCATAGCAATGTTTGTGTTATTGAAGCAGTGCAAATAAAGTGGGAATGCTCTTTCTTTGGAAGGCCTTACCCTACCTGTTTCATAATGTTTCCAGAGGACAGACTACTAATTTGTATAATGATTTTCTTTAATGCTTAACTCAGCTATTAATGCTTCAGATTTATTTTTTAATAGTGTAGTATACAGTATGCAAAATACAATTTATCTATGTTGATGTTAAAGCAAAAGTTAAACATTAAGATTATGTAGGCTGAACTTCTGCACAGCACTGTCTTTGCATTATATATGAAGTTGGGTGCTTACATTAAACTAGTGTTCTGAGGAAGTAACACTTAAATTGATGATATGGCTATGAAGTTTGCTCTCGCATGGAGTCAACTGTTAACAGGACTGTTGTTTTCTTGAATCTGGATGTAGTTAGCGACCTTGTGAAGAAGAGAATTGTACTTCCCGATAAAAATGCGAATATAAAATTTCTTAGGTTACAGATTGGGATAAAAAAAGTTAAGAATGTCCTTGCTTTTTAGGCTTATCAGTGTTCTGGTGCAACATTCAGAAAAAAACCAACAAATGAAACATGCCATGAAAAATGCAATGAATAAAGTTGCATTGGTTCATGATAATTTTCTTTTAGGATGAGCTCCTGTGACTGTGTGGTTGATACTGTGCACAGTTCCTCATGGTGAAACTGTTAAGGTTTTTGCTCTCTAGACTCTGATGTTTGTTCAGTGGCCTGTACCACAGTACTCTGGCCTTCTCTTTCAAGCTTTTCTGGCAGAATGTTTCCAAGTATGAATAAGTGATAACAGGGAGGGAAAAGCTGAGAGAGATTCTGGATTCAAAGAAGTGAACAGCTTGTTTGGCAGCATTAGACTATCTAGTGCACTTTGTAACACTCTTGCTGTGAACTGACAGCCTTTTGTTCAGTGTGTTGGAAAATTTCAGGCCCAGAACTCTAGTCAAAACACTATGTAGATGAAAAATGAGAATATAAAGTCGTAGTTTGCTGAACCTAGGCCTTGATCAGCTGGAAAGACTGCTTCCTGCTTTCCACTGCTAGTTTCTGTTGCATCTTTGTGTCATAAAGAAACAAAAATGAAACAATGGCACACAGCTTTTGGGTTGAGACAGGTATATTGTTTGTCAAGGAGTTATTTTTCTATGTCCTATCCTGTTCCCCTAGCCTCTGTATTGTTATATGGTTACAGTAGTAGCCAAAAGTATGTCTGGAAAGAGTACAGCATGGGGATAACACTCTCAGGAGTTTGAAATCTCTATTAATTTTTTAAGGGAGACACCTAGTGTGTATTTCTATCATATGGGTCTTTATGGGAATAATATTTAGGGAATCACTGCCCTCCTGAATTTTTCATCAGCATTTTTTTTCTCTTTTGCTTATTTCTGATTGCATATTGGTTTTTTAATAACACTCCTATTGAACTTATTGGGACAGGATTTTCCATAAAACCCGCAATACAGGACATATAATTTCTTATGTAAAATAATTTAGCACTTAATTGATGTGCTAATAAAAAAAAAGCTTCATTAACTTTGGTTTTGTTTATTTTTTTCTTGGGGTGTAACTGTCTTACAAATGCTGTTGCTAGTCTGAAGGATATAGACGCTTTCACTTCTCTTCCCCCCGCCAAACCTGTATCCCTACTAAGCTACTTAAGCGTCCCTTTTACTAGAGTGCAGATCATTCTCTAGTGTGTATGTATGGGCTCTTGACCTGTTTGCTCAGCTTTAGCATCACATCTTCAAAATAAAACTGCGTGCATTCCATGTTAATCTACTGCTCTTTTTACCCTGTGAACCACCTGTCTCTTCTCAATGTGGCCTTAATTTACCCACATTCCCAGAAGGAAAATTCCTTCTTGTGTCTGCTTTCCTCTTAGAAGGATTCTGTCCAGCTCTGCTGTTAGCTGCATGGCTGGAATAATGTTTGTCATGACCTGATGCCTCAGCTGGAAGATAGCAGATCAGTCACAGGTCAGGTTGTAGCCAGCTTCTAAAGGCTGACCCACTGCTGCCATATGGCACTGCAGGGTTTGGTAAATAACTATTACAGTGTTTCCCGTCGTGTGTGAATACATAGATGGCTTTGAATGAAAAGAAGTAGAAATACCTATTTCTGCATAGCACCTCTGTTAGGAATTGGTTATATGCATTGTTCATGCTATATTCATCCATCTGAAATCTTGTGGATATTGAGATTGGAATTATGAAGACTGTATTTTCCTGAAGATTTAAATAAGTAAAACTAACACATCTGGATTTTTTTTCTGTAAAGCAGACAAAATGTGTTGAAAGTCTGACATGTCAGTTTGATGTCTTCTCCTGCTGTACCTAGTAGGGACTGTCACCATCTACTGCTGATGGATTAGAAGAGAATGTGTGCCTGTACCTCATGCGATTTACTTTAGAATTTGGCTTTTGAGCTTGGTATTACGGTTATTATCAGCTTTTGGACTGAGATTTGGGGCATTTTTGTGTTGCAGTGGAAGTGCAGATATGGGTCTGTAATGCAGGAGGAGCCTTTCTGTCAATATCATTACCAAAAGTCTTCTTTTACTGTACTATGTTACAGAGCATTCGTGGGGTGGCTAAAAATGGATGTAAAAAGATACTACAGTAATACCTCAAAATTTGTGGGGCTTAAGGTCTCCCTGCCTGCCATGAATCACCTGATCCTTGAATATTGGCGTGTCATGAATATGCAAATAAGCCACACCTGTTGCTCAGCCCCCCTCAGATGCTGAGAGCTGTAGGGCGTTCCCAGCACTGCCCCACCTCTTGGAGGGGTCAGGGAAGCGAAGGGAATCCCTTCTGAGCCCTCCCTGCCCTAATTAGGGTTCCCTGCTGCCCCCTGCCGCCGCGGGGAATCCCCAGCATTAGCTGCCATGGCGGTGGTGGCAGCTCAGTGCCAACACCCTCCAGGGCATTCAGGGCCCCCCCACGGCTTGCGGAGCTGCCCCCATACCCTCCCCCGGATGTGGGGACTTCCCTGATCTCTCCGCCTAATTCTGGTGTGGCCCCACTGCAGGTGGAGTGGCCCCATAGCTGGCGGAGGGGGGGGCAGGGGTGGCCCCATGAGCTGTGGGGGGGGGGGTAGGACCACCTGCTGACAGGGCCCCATCATGGCCATGAAGTGAGCAGTTGTAATAAGCTGTTGACACGTTATAAACCTTCCTCGGCATGTCACCTGCCCAAAACTCATAAGGCAGTGAACGGTGGGTAGTCTCCAAGCAAGTGAGAGGTGCGCGGCTGCACCCCACAGGCCATCCCACCCCCAGGGGAGTGCCACTGCCACCCCTTGGTGAAGCAGTGGTACTGCGCATGCATAGACCGGGGAGCTCAGCAAATAATCCAAGAGTTTTCACAAAAAAAAAAAAATCTATGAGAATCTGAAAAAGCGAAACTGGAAGCTGTAATGTGCGAGATTTGACTGTATTTTTAAGTGGAGCTTTTTATCTTGGTCTATTGTAGTAAATTTAGCCTTTAGTATAAGTTGTCAAATTCAAATAAGGTAACCTTGCTAATAAGTAATGTGTGTGTATTGCTTAAATGTTTTTGCTGAAGTTTTAGAAGTGTGTCATATCACTAAATTGGAGGAAATTGTTGGGTAAATAAGTGGATTCAGTTTGCTGAAGGGCCATATCAGCTTGCAACAGATTTTCTTCTGTAGGCATAGATGAAAAATTGTGTGTTTATTTCAGAATAGTTTATAATATTTTCAAGGAGAAACTGGAAATAATTGTTTTCTTCTTACACAATATAGTAAAATAAATGTGGTATTGAGATCAGCTCTTCTACTGATGAAGTGAGATGTGGCATCTAAAAATCACCTCAGTTTGCAAACTAAAGATAATTCTTTGTTTTATTTGAAAACAATGTAATTTTCAGTGAAGAAAGTGAGTAATAGAGACATATGAATCCAAAAATCTAGCGTGGTTTTATTAGTAGCATTCTCTAAATCTTGTAAAACTTGGATTTCTGTAAATGGAATTCTTGTTTCCTTTGAAAGTAACTTGATACAGTTGTGAGTTTGGAAGATCGCCTGCAATGTAATCCTTTAAAATATTGTGCTTTTTTTGTTATCTTCAGCAATGTTGCTGATGTTGGATTTTTTTGTTCTAGGCTGGATTTTATAACAATTCCAAGTACCTTATGTACTTGCAGTGTTGTGTATGCACACACAGTGTGGCAGTTTGGAGAACATATGCTCCAGAAAATGAGAAGGACCATTTAACCACTTTTTTTTTGGATGAAAGATAGAAATGGACAGAAATGTTTTGAAGCAAGGTAGAAATGAGCAGTAAAATATCAGATGAGCTGCACTCAGTGTTGGTAGGATCGTAGCACAGACTGGAAGACAGTAATGATAAGTTCTGCCTTTGTATTTTGGTACTGTGTTTCCCTTTGGTGCTAAGAAAGACGCTCCAGCTTTGTCCCGTGGTGGAAATTCCGTGGTGCAGCTGAGCTACCATAGTTCTGTTTCTGAAATGGCTCCCTACACCGAAGTACTGTGCCTGCTCCTTTACTGCAGCTCCAACACTAATGTGACCCATCAGGGATTTAATCCAGCTCCCTAAGGCTGTGGACTATTTATCACTTGTTTTATGTTTATTTTCTGGTGTTCTAAGAAGCTGAGTCTGCCCAAGGAAATGTCAGACAGGCATCTGACAATGACAAACGAGGAATGAGGGCTGGCCCTTCTAGGAAGGGAAATTGTAATGGATCCATGGGGTGATAGAGATTAAGAAGACTTTTTGTGACGTAGGCTGCTTTGAGTGCTTTGCTTGTCTTGCAGGCCTATACCTTTAGGAGGGAATCATGCTTATATATCTGACAGGATTGCTAAGAAGACTTTGTAGTGTGTGCATTCAAGGTATTGTAACTGGAGAGAAAGATCTTACAGAAGCAATCCTACCTTACTGTGTACTGAGTGTATTTTGCCACTTACGACTTCTGCCATAAAACTTTATTTCTTGAGGGACAAGTCATCATAAAGCTGTTGGACTACCACTGATAGTGGTAATTGCCAGTCACATATTGACTCTTCTGTTTTAGAATGATGAAGCTCTCTTAGTAATTCTATGGTTAGAGTGAGGCTTTCTGAGTCATTGAAGGTTGCTATGAGAAACCCAGTAGTGTTTCTGTAGGGCATAGAAATGTGATTATAGATGCTTCATTTGAAAATTGGTAAGATGTCAGTTACTGCTTAAGAACAGGAAAACAATAAGAAGTGTCAAACAGAGCAGATGACCTGCATGTATCCAGATTTTGTCTGCATCTGCATGTGACATTCCAGAAGATAGGCTTGGGTTTGCTTTTAGTCTGTTACAAGTCTTGCTGCTCTGAGAAGCAGCAGTAAAGGGCATTCGTTATCAACCCAGAGCAGTTGCTTTGTACTTTGGCTTTTGCAAGGAGAGCAGCAGAGCCAAGAATCATAGAGCACATTGCATGGGTTAATGTTATTAAACGGTAAGTGCCTTGCTATGCTCTGCTTAAAAAAATTGATAAAATGTTGAAGCATTGAGAGGGAGTCATCCTATGTGACATCTGTAAGGTTTTATATAAGAAACAAACCCTGCTTTATTGTCGAACATGCCAGTGTATGTGCTCCCCATCCCAGCGGGAGGCTGACTGCCTAGCAGAATAGTCTGTAAGCAGATCCCTGCAGCTCTGCGTTGCTCTCATGTATCTGTCAAGAATCCAGCAGTGTCTTGCTTTATTTTATGGTTCATATTGCTTTCTGTGAGATGAATTTCTTCATCTGAAATGAAAATTGGTAAACGTCCATGTCCAAAATAAAGCTTGTGAGTTACACTTACAAAAAGCCATGGTACTGGTTTTGGTCTGCTGAAATATCAATTCAGTCCAATGCTTCAGTCAACATAAGATACCTTTCCAGCCTTTTTTGCTTACATTGGTTGTAAGATTTAAGAAAGGGCTTTGCTTCAGATGTTAGCTGTAGTTAAGCAGATAAAAAAATTGTATGGCTTGGGTATTGTATTATTTTTTTGACATTTTGCCCTTAAGGGAAAGGAGAGTCCATGACACTTGTTAATATTGTCTCCTACCTACTTATTCAGTAGAAATAACAAAACAAGGGAAAAAAAAGGCAAGATCGTTAAACAGACCAGATAGGCTTTACTGATAATTTATAGCTGTCTCGGAATACTGAGGGTAGAATATCTCCCTCTATATGAATGGGAACAGAAAAGAAGTTTTGAAGGGTTCTTAAGCCTTATGCTATCCTTTGATCATTCTCTAGAGCAAGGGGAAGAGAACTTGTTTTTGTTAGAAGGCCCCTTAAATGTCATGTATTGTTGCTTAAGGATTGTGTCCAGTAGGGATGGACAGTAAAGGATGGAATATTTGTTTTATGGGTTTTGCCATTATCCATCAGTAAAATTTATTTATTCCCATTCTTAGTGATAGATTTTGGAAAGATTTCTATAGGAATGATAGTGTGGGGAATATTTGGAAGATGAAACTGACATATTCTATACCTCTTGGGTGCATTAATTTGTAAAATTATTTGTTCATATATGGGAATTGTCTTTAAGAGTTTGCTTTTTGCAAGTTTATTGTGGAACATTTATCTATTCACTTCTATGTTATGTTTATTTAACATACTCAGAAAAACGTATGTCATCTTCTTACACTGGCTTTGCAGTTTTATTAGTGCGCTGAATTGCTCATCCTGGGAATGTAATGAGTGGGCTATTCTTTTTTTTCCCCCCAGATAATCCTAACAAGCTTTTCTTATTCTATTTTGTCCAGTGACACAAGCATTACACTGCTGCTTGTACAAGAGAAATACATTACAATATAGATTCAAGGCGAAATACCAGTGGCAGTAAAACAACCATCACATCACTCTATTATGATGGTCTGCAGTTATAAAAAAGGCACTATATTTACATGTAATATCTTGATTTATATATTCTTAGAAAGAAACAGGCTGATTTCAGGCAAACATACAAGCTTTGGATTATATATATGAAGAATAAAAGACTTTTGTTTTATACCTTAAATCGTTCTAATCAAGCAACCCAATACCGAATTGGTGGGTTGACAATTCAATGAAATTAGCAGCTATTTGAGATTTTAGAGTCACTGAGTAACTAGATTTTCCCATATTTAATTTAAGTGTTTAGTTCTTTTGATAGTTAGGAATAGAATTCTTGTGTTCTGAAATTGTAATTTTTTATGTTCATTGTCTGTCTTTGTTTGATGCTGTCATTCAATACAAGAGTGAGAAGTAATACCTAATTTTAGTTATCGGAGCAGAATTTTCTTAAAATGTAATTCTTAAGTTACTTAATTTCAGAAGCCTTGTATCAGTTTTGTGGAATACTGTATTTTTACCTTTTTCCCTAAGTAATGTTTGGTTTGTTCATCCATCTGCTACAGGTCGCATGTAGTGTTTGTTTCAAGTAGATGCTGAACTGTTGATTTCATTGCAATCTAGTTAATAGAGGCAACAAGAAAGGATGTGGTTCTCTCATAGCAATCTCCTATTATGTGGTCTATGCATAATACACAGTTAATGGAGAAAGTATTAAGGTGTCAATGCAGCATTAGACACTGAAGTACTATACTCTCTTGCATTGCTTGAATCTAAGAATAAACTGGAATACACTGATCCTCTTAAGCTACTGAATTGAAATCCTGAAAAAGATGTTTTCATGTAATTTGTTTTACTAGACTTTGTAAGCTCAAGGGAATGACTGACACTGCAAGATTAAGTTACCTTGCCAAGCTGCTTACCAGAAAAGCAGTACAATTTTCATTGAACAGTTTGGAAGTAGGCTTTTTTAAGACAGAAGAAAAACCTTCAGTACAGGTGTTGAACCTTCAATGCAGATGTTGAGTTTTACAGAGGGAATGATCAGGGTGGATTCTATGTTGTTTCTTTTCTGTAACGGTTCTGCTCTTTCACCCCTTCACATAGAGAAGTAGCTCTTAATATAGTAATTATTAGGCTTCTATATAGCTCTGGGGGTACTTTGGAAGTGCTTAATGAATAAAAAAATATTGTACTTACACAAGTTTCTCCAAGTACATAGCAATTGTAGACACAGAAGGAAAAGAGTTGACTATGTAAGATACCTATAAAATTGTAGGTGAAGATTATGTTATTTATGAAATGACCTCAGATCACTTTTATCTTCTTATTGTTACTTTTGTCTAGGAAAGGCAAAGTGTGCTTGAGCAAAGCATGATTGAAGGACTATGACCTATATTTGTCAGATTTAGCAGAAATCGTCTGCTAAGCTGCATGATCTACCAAATGCAGTCATATTGCTTCCCAAATCCAAGTTTTAAAATTAAGTAGAAAATGTATGAGGCTGACATTCTTCATCCAAATCAGTATTTCCTGTGGCTGTTGTGAAAAGTTTACCATCTTCATCTGAAGATCCTTATACTCCTTGGGAAAGGCAGTAAGGTGAAAGTTCACAATGGGAAAGAGGAAAATACAAATGGACTATTAGTGGGGTTTTTTCCCTCCTGTTTAGTCATGCATATCTTAAGCTTTGATTGTATGTGAATACATTGAGTATATATGAATGCTCTGAGTATTTGAAAGGTACAGATTTAACCATGATGAATCTTCCCTTTTTATTCTCGTTTTCTTAGATTCTGAATCTGAGATTTAAAAAATAAAAATCTCATAAGCATAGGTTAGATAAAGATGCATTTAAAGAGGCCTTGAAAGGTTTCTGGTGAGGAAGAGAAATAATTGACTCTTAAGTAGTTTGACAGTTACTGCACTTACATAACTTCCTGGAGGGGCAAACAAAGAAAAGGAATAAAATAGCACCAGCTAGCAAGAAATGCGAATATTACTTTTACTTTAAAAAACCCCCACACAACTTTACAACATTTGTTTACTTTCTTGATGAAACTTGAATATTTGTTCAACGGAAGATCGTTTTCATAATGTGTAGAGATTATAGTCGGGTCTCCTGTACCATGGTATCGCGGGTCTTGCGCCCTATCCACGAAGCCCTCCTTCTGTGTAGAATAGTGCTCATTAATATGCAAATTTGCCGTGCACCCTCACACGGCTCCCCGTCGCTGTTTCGGCACTGGGTTGCTGTGTATCGGTTGCCATGATGGCTGTGGTGGGGCGGGGGGAAGCTGCAGAGCCACTGCCACGCTGGGAGGCGGGGAAGCAGGAGAGCTGCCGCCACACCGGGAGGGGCGGAAGTGGTGGAGCCGCCGCTGTGCCGGAGCTGCTGCTGTGATGGTGTGGGTTGATTTGCATATTCATACTGCCTAATTGAATATTCATGCGTGCCAGGTCGCACATATGCAGTTGCGAAAAGGGGCCTCCTTAATCACTGAAAAATCATGCTGCTAAGATGTGAAGCCGCAATATGAGTGGTGGGAAGTGGAAGAGGACTGACTGTAGTTAGAAGCAAGCACTATCTGTGGTTGTATGGAGAGGATTAAAGTGAAATGTTCAGAATTCCTCCTTAAAGCAATTTATGTTTCTCCTTGAATATACTTTTGTAGCATTTCTTAAAGTCTTCTGTTCATTAATTTTCATCTGGGATCATTTTAACACATTTGTTTTTCATATTTAAGAAAATAGAAGACAGAGTCATTAATAGCCATCCATCCACTGAATACCTCTGTAAGGGGCAAGTTTTACCTGTTAAGGGCTTCTTACTAGAAAGAAAGTAGTGTCACAGTCATGCATGAGGAAGGATAGAGATGTTGGTGACTACAACGTACTGCTGTTTCTTGGCCCCACTTCAAAATTTTATGTTTTATCTACCTAGATATTTCATATGTCTAGCAGGAGCATCAGGCCAGGAAGACGCGAGGATCATAATTGTGAAGACTTCTACAAAGTAGTACTACAGTCATATCTTGGTAATTCGTGCTGTCATATTCGCAGCCTTAGTGATCTACGGAAGTTTTTTCTGCGATCCTTACTCAGTCATTCGCGGAATGGTGTATAGTTCCTCGGGGAAGTGTGGTCCTGCACTGCTGCGGGGGCTTGTCCTGCACCACCGCATTGGCCGGCTGGCCTTCCCTGCCGAGGGCACCGCATGGGTCCCATTCTGGCCAGCCTGCACTTGCCACCGCTTATGCACATATGCATAGCCTCAGGCAAAGTACTCCTGCCTGTGGTAGCTGCTGCAGTTAAAGGGAAAATTCAGTGCTCCCCACCTCTGTAACAGGCCTTGGGATGCTGCAGTGTTGCAAAGTTGCCATATTTATAGCAATAATTTGCCATATTAATGTCCAACCCTAATGCATGGATTTAATGTTCCGTGGGACCCTCACAAGACCCAAATACTGCAAATCCAGAGGTATGACTGTACTTGGACACAAGACTACTCTGTAAATTTATCTAGATGCAGATCTGCTTCCTTCTTTCAGCTCACCCACCAGAGCATGACTGTGCCTAGAGGACACCTGTGCCTTGCTAGCCTCCTTGCTTGTATCTGGACAGGTGGCCAGTCAACACTTGGCATGCTATTGCAGTCAGAGCAGATTGAAACCAACATTTACCTAACAGGGCATGTGTGTATGCAGTTAATGTCGTGCCTTCTGAGTCTTCACAGTGAAAAGACTCATTTCCATACACAAGTCTTTGGGTTGCTCCAAGTACTCATTTAAAGCTCTTGGCTTTTGCAAAGGCGTCTACAGTGATTCTCTCTTACCAAGTTTTCCTCTAAAGGGACCACTCCTTGAGTTAGTCTGTTTTCATTGTATTGTATGCCTCCTTCAACCCAGAGACCTTGGTAAAACCTTCCTGAACCTGAAGGAAAAAAACATGGAATTTGAAGCAAAAAGGGACAGGTATGGGGAGGAGAGGAAGCTCTTCTTTAGCTTTGCATTTCTTTATTGCAGGGGCAATACATACGTATACGCACATATCTCCAACCTATTGAAGGTGTTCTGTGTGAGAAGTGCCTTGCCTCACAGCTCTAGCCTGTGGTGTGCTCAGGGTTGCACAGTGGGTAGCTTCTACCCACAATCTGCTTCCCACCTGTGATGCAGCTTGCAAGCATCGCTAGGAGCTCTCTCCTCACAGGCTGACACACCATCCTTTCCTGCTGCAGCACACTGCACTCAAACTGCTTCTCAGTGATTATCAGATTTCTGACTTAAATATATCTTGCTGTCCAGCAGAAATAGTTCTTGTTTGTGAGGCTCTTCTGAATTTTAAAAAGGGTGACTTCTTTTGTTTTATCCCTTCATCTCCGTCTCTTCTTTTGTTCTATTGTTGGAGTTTTTTTCCAGTGTGGCAGTGAATGTGTCACATACAAAAGTGTATTGGGATTTTGAAGGAAAATATTGAAACCTCGGTTTGTGTTCATAAGAAAGTACTGAAAGAGCTTGTGGGTAGATACCGGAGATAATTAGGAACTAGCTGTAACTGCTGCAGGCTCCAGGGATGTTTGCAGGCTGCAGAATGTTCCTACGGGAAAGAAATTGCCCTGTAATTACAGGAAAGGTCAGTGCAGTCAGTTCAATGGAAAAGGGACGGTGAAAGCTGGGGCTCCCTCCCTTGAAGAACTTTGAATGGCATTACTGAGACACAGTTGTTGCCGCAAGTATCTGGTGCAGTATGCATTGTCTAAGTACTCTCTGTGCTGTGAGGATTGCAGTCCTTTCTTGAGAGAGAAGATTGACACTTAAGTAAAACGACTTTCTTGGTCATGTTTCTTTGAATCTATGAAGTTTTTGGATGTGTGTGGCAATAAGGGACAAGGTCTCTGCAGGATGATGAGGCAAAGGCATTTAGGGTCGTTTCTCCGTAGTCACGGGTTATGGGTCTCTCTGGGGTCCCGCAAAACGTCTACTCCGTGAACATTTATGGGTCATTAATATGCATACAGGCCACACCCATCACTCTGCCCCCCGCCATTCTGGAGTACTGGAGAGCATTTTCCGCACCTCCCCATGGGCTCTCACAGCATAGGGGAGCAAAGGGAGCGGTTTCTGAGCCCTCTCTGCCTGGGGAGACCCCTGGAGAATCCCTGGGCTTCAGACACGCTGCTGCTTTCACTGCCGCCGCTGCAGTCTTATGGTCTTGCTTAAGTTATTCTAATGAGTCTTCTATTAAGCGCCACATCGTAAGCACCTGCATAGCATTCTGATCAGCATGGGTTGCCATATCGATTAAAACTGCTCCTCCCTTTTCCCATATTTTTAAGTCAAAAGCATTTGTGGTGCAGCACCATCTGCATTTGTGCGGAGCCATGCTAAAAGCAAGTGAACTTTACTTTCATTGTTTTCTATGGCCTGACCCTTTAAAATTTTCATCAAAATACATAGAATCAAGCTTTCTTCCTTTATCTTGTATTGGCAGCCCCATTTTTACACTATACTTACCCGTTCACCTTAGATCCTGAGTGTCCTAAGGTGCTTAAGTGTCACGACTTTGCAGCTCTCTTGTCCACTGTCTATATCTCGTCCAGCTGGGGTTACCACTGGCCTCTCTCTCCTCTGTGGTTATCAGGATCCAAATGACATCAGGGTCACCATTTGTGGCAATAAGGGACAGGGTTTCAGCAGGATGATCAAGAAAAGGCGTTTATTAGCAAAACCCAAAGTCATTTAGTGCGCACCCGACAGACTATGCTTTATTAGCGTCTCGTTTAAACTGTCCCTACGTCTTGCCTTGCGTTACTATTGGCTAAACTACGCTGTTCGCGCGCCTTGCCTTGCCTATGATTGGTTACATTAAAGTGAAAGCAGTTATCCCATTTACAGGATCACACAGAATCACAGAATTTGATGTGTGTTTCAGTGATGACAGTCTCCACTTTGTTTAAAAGGCTAGTGTGTGTTTGTACAGTTTTATTTTCTGAATCAGGTCCGAGAGGAGATGGTTTTAAGTTTGTCAGACTATTGCAATGAAATAAATTTTGTCTGTTCTCACAATGAAGACCCACTAATACAAGATCCACTTCTTTCAATATGCAAACAAATAAATTTTGTCAGTTTTGTTTGTTTAATGATATGTAGGTGCATATAACTAACATTACAGTGTGTGTATTAGTGGGCTGGCAGTTGGCATCACAATACCTGGGATTACACCTTGGCTAAATACCTGTTTCTGGGCAGCGGTGCTGAGGTTACAGATCTTTTTACATGTGATTAACGTGGCTGACTGTCTTGTCCAGCTGTCCCCAAGCAGGAGAAGAGCTTCTAGAAATGCACAAAGATGAATACTGTGGAGAAAAAAACCATTTAAGAACGAACAGAACAAAAGCATCTTCTAACTTCTTTTTCCTCTTCACTCTTCCTTAATTTTTCTTGGAGTAGAGGACATTTTTATAATTATTAGTTAAGTTAGCTTATTACTATTTATTTATAATCACATCTTCCAAATTAATTTCGTATTGCTGTGTAATATGCAAGAAGGATGTTAATCTCAATGACTTGCACCACAATGGAAGGTGAATAAAGCAAAGATAATTAGAAGATATGAGTGAAAGAAGAGGAAAACCAGTACCTATTCAGGTCAAAATTACGTTTTCTCCCTGTGGAATTGGCCTGTTATTAATGGAGAAAACCCTTTTGCCTCCAAACCAGTTATCTTTTCTTCAGGCTTTTTAGGAATTAAGTAGCAAGTTTGTTAATTTTTTTAAATAGTATGATTTAATAATTGATGTTACTTTATAACTTGGAGTAAATAAATGACAAATTGTATGTTACTTTGTAAGTTGGGCTATCATTTTACCAGCTTCTAGCTCTATAGTATTTAGCTTGTAATATAGTAGTTGTATTACAGAATGTGCTTATTTTGTAATGCATTATTTAGCAGTAACCTTGAAGGGTAGTCCCACAGTCACCATTTGATAGCTGGTGGGATCATAATTTTGTACTGGACCAGTTGTGGCTGGCACTTTTAAAGTGTCTTGGTATCTTTATGGATACTGGTGTATATTTTTTCCTCCTTAGACTGTAAAGGGAGTGAAAACCATGGTTTGCTTTGACCTTGTCTGAGTTTGACAGGATGGAAATCTGGTTAGGCTGAAAAATCCTGAAATATTTTCAAAGTCTCTTTAGCTTATATTTCTTTCCTTAAGATGTTTGGGCAGTCAGAATCTTCCAAAAACAGGCTGTGAGTCCTTTTAGTTTGGTTTGGTTTGTTGTTTTGAAGATAATAATTTAGAAATTTCAGTTCAGTTCAGTTTTGCTTCTTTGCTTTCCTTCCCTTCCCAGTCTCCTTTTATCCTCAGCTTCAGATACTCTGCTCTGGAGCCTTGAAGAGTGGGGTTTTGAATAAACATAGAATGCTCAAGAGCTTGCTGCAGTATTGGTACATTTGGCTTTGCATGACTTCTTTCTGTAAACAAAAGAGACACCTCAATGAAAGATGCATGCAAACAAGGAAATATTTTTCTGGTTATGCAACTGTGGCTTAACACGTACACTTCATAGAAGTTAATTGAAACTTGTGAAACTTGGGCTGGAAAGGAGCATTATATGCTGGGTTACAAACTGGTTGGAGGGGCGAGCTCAGAGGGTGGTGGTGAATGGTGCAACATCTGACTGGCGGCCAGTCACCAGTGGAGTCCCACAGGGGTCAGTGTTGGGCCCAGTACTGTTCAACATCTTTATCGACGACATGGACGAGGGAATTGAATCCATCATCAGCAAGTTTGCGGATGATACTAAGCTGGGGGCAAATGTTGAACAGCCGGAGGGTAGGAAGGCCCTCCAGAGGGACCTTGACAGGCTGGAGAGGTGGGCAGGCTCCAACAGTATGAGGTTTAACAAGGCTAAGTGCCGGGTTCTTCACTTTGGCCACAACAACCCCGTGCACCGCTATCGGCTGGGGGAGGAGTGGCTCGAGANAAATATTGACATTACGATATGAGAGCTACTGTTCATAAGCTAATTTTAAAAAATGAGTGCCTAAATTTTCTGTAATGCCGAAATGTCACTTGCTGCTGGGTTTTGCATTGGAGAAGACCTATGCTTTCCAAGCAAAACGAGATAAAATAATTCTGGATCTTACTTTCCTTTGTCGCAGGTCTGTTAATGTTTATGTCTCATTTGGTGTCAGTACCTAAGAAGTGTTCTACATCACTAGGCATAGACTCAGAGCAGTATTAGAGGATGAGTTCAAATAGCATCTCCATTTGTTGAAGGGAGAATCCAGAGCAAAGATATTTTCAGCTACCCTTTAAGTGAGAGTAAAAGTATATACAGTTATACCTCCTCCTTCGCAAGGAAAAGGGACAGGCCAAAGGCATCGCAAAACATTAATCTCACAAAGAACTGCAGGTCTTTAATATGCATGCATGCAGGCCACGCCCATTGCTCCACCCTCCAGAACTCCGGAGCTCTGTGGACAATTCTCTGCTCCCTCCCCTTGTCTGTCTCGTCACAAGCGAGCAAAGGGAACCATTTCTGAGTGGCTGCTGTGACCATGTGTGCTCCCAGCACAAACTCTGCGCCGCTGCTCCCCCCGCCAGCCCGGCCTGGCTCGGCCCCACTAGTCATGCCGTCCCGCGCACGCTCGCGCTGCCACCGTGGTGGGGAAGGGGTGTCCGAGCTCTGGTCAGCATTCTTAGAGCTTGGAAAAACCTTAACTTTGCAACATTGAGACACCCCGTGTGCTTATGGCGGGGCGGGGACTTCCATATTGAAGTTTCTTTCCCTTTAACATTCACCGGTGCCGGGAGAGGCAGCAAGGCAGTGCTGTCACTATGGTCCCAGAGGGAGAGGGAACAGAAACCTCCTCCTGGCACAGTGACAGCGGTGTGGGAACATCCCACCGCTGCCCCGTCCCAGCACACAGCGCTTGCCTCTCCTCATCACCGGGTGCGCCGGCCGCAGACCCCGGGCACAGACCGCATTGCCTTCCCTGCCTGAGCCATGGAAACAGTAACACAGACACACGCACACAAGCACTGCCCGCTTGCAGCTCGCACACACGGGCGGGCAAGCGACACTGAGGGACCTGCTCTGCCTTCCACAGTGGCCGTCCCCGTCCCACAGCCCCCCAGGCGCTCCCTGCTGTCCCCAGTCCAGAGCCCCTGAAGGCAGTTTGAATTTTATTAAGCTGTTGAGAAAGTCAGCACGTATAAAGCTTCCACAACACTTTTTTAAATTCTATAAATTATACCTGCATACATACACTGTACATACGAATACAAGACATGTCATGTGGTGGTGCTGCACTGGGTCTCAGTGGCCGCCTGGGACACAGTGCAGCGTGACCCTTCCACTGTAGGGACTGGGCACAGAGACACACAGGACCAGTTCAGGAGCTGAGCACAGTACGGCAGGACTGTAAACACAAGGCTGAGCCGGGGAAAACCCGAGCCCTCCCTCTGTCCCCTTCCCGGGGCAGCTGGGCCTGGGGCGGGCCCGTCCCGCCTCACAGGGAGAGCCGGCCCCGCCCCTCGGCAAAGCAGAAGCAGAGCGCATGCGCTGGGTATGAAATATCGCAGATCCCGAGAGCCGGACTGCGAAAAAATTGCTTCGCAAATGGGCGAGGTCGTGAAGAAGAAGTTGCAATACAGAGAGGATTCACTGTAACTCTAATTTGTTGGTGTTTAGTGTCCAAGTAGTGTTAGGAAAAATTTACCAGCAGAATCATAATCCATTATGCTTCTGTGATTAGCCCTTGCACTGCTCTGAAAGATGCATAAAGGTTGATTAATAGACGTATGCAGTCAGAAACTTGGTTTGCATGGGTTGCCGCTGGTGCCTAGTTCCCTTTATACGGGGAGCCTAAACTGAATTTGGACTAGTGATAAGACTAAGAACTAAGTGGTACTAAGTGCAGGTAACACCTAGCTCTTCTACAGTGCTTTTTATCCTTTGCTCTTGCACGTTCTACAGTAGAGGTGGAAGACATGGTGTTTCCTGGTGGGGGAAAAACAAGACAAAACCCTTGGTTTCAACATATGAAAAGGAGCAGAGTTGGACTGCTGTAATGACAAAAGGAGTGTTTAATATACTGATTTTCTTAGGGGAAGAGTAGCATCTGAATCTTTTAATTATCTTATTTCTTAGGAAATACAGAATGGCTGGAAACGGAGAGGGGAACAGAAAGAGTTAAATCCCAATATACAATATATGTGGTCTTAATTCAGGCAGTATTTTGAATGTTTGACACTACAGTCCTAAAAGTATTTTTTCCTTGTCTCAAAGTACAACATAAAGGAAGTGTTGACCCTCAGTGGTTTCAAGGTAAAAATATCCTGGTATTGTATTGAGAAAGGTGTTTGAGTAATGACTGACTTTATTCCTTTTGTAGTTATTTTAGGTTTTCATCTCTCACTGCTCAGCATTTCTAATGCAGTTAGGGTATTTTTAAGAGGAGAAGGCTTCAGTTTGTCTAATCTTGAAAGTGATGGGAAATGAACTCAAGTGAGAGAAGGTAATTGGCCAAGTACAGATTAGTCCTTTTGTCAAACTTGTTAATTTTATGTGCGGTGAACAAGAACAGAAATTGTATAGGGATTTTATGCAAAGCCACTGCATCTGTAGTTATCCGTATTTTAATATTCACTTGTAAAGTTGTGGTTCTTGCACAGTTCAAACAATTCTGTTTAATGCTTACCTTGTGCTGCTCTAACTGATGTTTCAGAGACTGTTTTCTCAGTAAATGTTTCTTTTTGTTTTGTTTCTCAGTAGGATTAGTAAAGGCTTGCATCATAATGCACATGCTACTAATATAAAATGTCAACTCTTGGAAGCAGATGTCTCTTAGAAAGATGCCAATGGGTATGGAAATAATGGCACTGATCCATCAGAGGATCAATTTTGCTTATGAGATAAGCACAGAAGTTTGTCTGCAAACAATTGTGTTCCGAAAGTTTTTCTGTCTTTTCCTTTATAAGAACTCCAGAGGGACCTTGACAGGCTGGAGAGATGGGCAGGCTCCAACAGTATGAGGTTTAACAAGACTAAGTGCCGGGTTCTTCACTTCGGCCATAACAACCCCATGCACCGCTATCGGCTGGGGGAGGAGTGGCTCGAGATTAGTGAAGTGGAGAGAGA
>WEKX01000805.1:287600-315862 GCA_013390025.1 Pitta sordida
CGGCTCGGAGTGGCCTGCTAGACTGTGAGGGAACTAGGTTTGTGTTACCGCTCTGGGATGTGCTTTCAGTCTCTGTACGGGTGTTAGATGGTGAGTTGGACTAGATGATCCTTGTGGGTCCCTTCCAACTCATAATATTCTGTGATTCTGTGAACTTTCTTTGGACTGTAATCAAGAAGCACCAGATATGTGGAAAGTCTAGGTGACATTTTTCATATTCTCATCAATCTGTGATCAAAAAGAAATTAATTGCAGCCATTACTTTTAAAAGTTCAGTGAGTTACAATGCTGAAAAGGTCTAGCAGCGACTCAGCAAACCTCATGGGCAGTGTTTCTGGTAAGTGAGCGTTATAACTGCATGATGTTGTAAACTACTTTGTATCTATAAATTTGTTTACTTCTCTTTTCTCGTAAAAAAAATCTTATTGGTGCATCTATGCTACACTGGAATAAGTGGTTAATTACATGAAATGCGAGGTTAGTATGGGCCGTATGTAATATAGACAAGACCATTTTTACAGCTCTGAGTGTTATGAATGCAATTCTTAATATAAATGAGATCTCTTTAGCAGTAACTGTATAGATGCAATAAGTGTGCACTTCAGATAGAACTTCTGGAGTATCCTGAATAGCCTTTTTCGTGGTCTCTCCTACTTTATTTACACTCTTCTGTATAAACAGACTTTGGGGAATTTTTCTCCCCTTTTTCAAATGGAGACTTACGCAGGATTTTAATAGTCTTTAAATTAATCTGTATTTATTCAAATTTCTAAACTTTAATTTTGAAGTACCTTAGATCTCTTTAAAGCAGTAGTTTAAGCCCTGGAGGAATCTTCTCAGTCTCTTTGAGACTGGTTAGTTTAGCACTGTACTTTCATAATGTGGAATACCTTTTCTATGGGGAAAGTCTGTGAACTGAGACTCGTGGAGAAGAAAAAGCTCAGAGAAATCTTTTCAATGTGTACAAACACTTGATGGGAGGTAATGAAATGAGAGGGATGGGCTCTTTGTGGTGGTGTCCAGTGGCAGGACCAGAACTGAAACATAGGTTTCAGGCTTGCCTTTGAAGCCAGGAAACACTTCAGTGTGAGGATGACTGAGCACTGGCACAGGTTGCCCTGAGAGTTCGTAAGTTTTCATCCTTGGAGATAATCAGAATCTGTGTTGATACAGTCCTGGTCAACTAGTTATTAGTTGCTAGTGGTGTCCCTCAGGGTTTGGTCTTGTGTCCGGTCCTGTTAAATATCTTTGTTGATAATATTGATGATGAGATTGAGTCCATCATGACTAAATTTGCAGATGACACCAAGCTTGGAGCATGTGTTGTTCTGTTACAGGGTAGGATGGCCCTGCAGAGGGATTTTGACAGACTGGAAAGATGGGCAGATTCCAATAAGGATGAATTTTAACAAGTCTAAATGTTGGCTTCTGCACTTTGTTTATAACAACCCCAAGCAGAACTATAAGCTGGGGATGTAATACTTAGAGAGTGGTGAGGTGGAAAGAGATTTGGGGGTATTAGTTGATAGCAAACTTAACATGAGCCAGAAGTGTACCCAGGCAGCCAAGAGGGCCAATGGCATCCTGGCCTGCGTCAAGAATGGTGTGGCCAGCAGGGCAAGGGAAGTTGTCGGCACTGGTTAGGCTGCATCTTGAATATTGTGTCCAGTTCTAGGTCCCTCAATTTAAGAAGGATGTTGAGGTGCTGGAACAAGTTCAGAGAAGGGCAGCAAGGATGATTAAGGGGCTGGAAGATAAGCCCTATGAGGAGCGGCTTAGGGAGCTGGGTCTGTTTAGTCAGGAAAAGAGAAGGCTCAGGGGTGATCTTATCGCAGGCAGGCAGGGGTTGGTCTTTTCTCTCTGGCCATTGGACATAGAACAAGACGTCATGGTCTTAAGCTCCAACAGTGGTGATTTAGATTTGACATTACGGGTTCACACAGGTTCACAGGTTATTCTGAGTTGGAAGGGACCCACAGGATCATCTAGTCCAACTCCCAAGCGAATGCCTACCCAGAGATCAGGCCCACAAGCGTGGAACCGTGGGCACCACGCTCCATCCATCTAAGCCTCCCACCATCTAGATCATGTCGGTGCGCTCCTCATCGAGTCTTGTCTTAAACACCTCCAGGGATGGCGACTCCACCACTTCCCTGGACAGACCATTCCACTGAGGGATCACTCTCTCTGTGAAAAACCTCCTCCTAACAGCCAGTCTAAACCTCCCCTGGCGTAGTAGTGTCGTCACTTAAAGAGTGATCCGGCATTGGAATACGTTGCCCACGGAGGTGGTTGAATCGCCGTCCCTGGAGGTATTTAAGGGTAGACTGGATGAGGTGTTGAGGGTCATGATATAAATGTTATAGCTGTTAGGTTTTAGTTGGATTATAGGTTGGACTTGATGGTCTTCAAGGTCTTTTCCAACAATATCAACACCGTGGTACTGTGATACTGTAACTGACTCTTAGGTGACCCTGCTCGAGCAAGGTGGTTGAATTGAGCAATTTCCAGAGGTCCTTTCCAACTTGAGCCATTTTGTGGTTCTCTTTGTGTGCCTCAGGGTCTAGCTCTGTGCCTGATCTGTAACTAATACCTCCCTTCCCTATTCTCACTCTGAAGTTATGAAATCTTGTAAGAGTTTGCCCCAGAGACTGTGACCAAAAGAAAGTTCTTGGTTTTTTTCCCCTCATATATTCTTCATAGGTAAATTTCATTAGTTGTACATGTCAACTGTGAGAAGTTTGGGGAATTGTGGAAGTGAAAAAGAAAATGTTGTAGTTTGTTTTCATATGTATATCAAATATGTGGTATAATTGAATAATGGCTTTATATATAATACAGATACTTCATTTGAGTCCAATATAAAATCCTTAATAATAATGCTGTGATTATTGTAACAAGAGTCCTTGAATCTTTAGTTATTTTGTGACTTATTAACTTTTTTTTCCTTTTTTCTGTGTGTGTGCTTTGGTTTGCAGAGTTGGAAGAAGCCAGGATTCCAGGTTTCGAGTAACGAGCTCTTACAAGATTACCACAGCTAAACTGAAAAGGCAGATGCAGCTCTGAGTACCAGATCGGTGTGTGCACTGCACGTACATGAAAACGCACATGTTTCTGTCATCGAATAGACTTGCTCTGGCATATTCTTGGGAGGTTTGCAATTGATGAAAATTAATTTGAGAACCAGATGGAGCACCTTTACATCATGGGAATCAGTAATCTATGGAAAGACAGCTGTCAGTAATGTTCAACTTTTCACATGGTCTTTACGGGTGAAAAATCTTGCAAGAAGAGGAAGAAAAAACACTCTCTGCACAGCAAAAGCCTAACAAATACCTCCACAATCTGAATCCATAGCTGTGAGGGAAACAGAAAAATACAGTGGAAACTGGTTTTGTTCTAACAGAGGAGTAACGTATGGTGTTTGGCTTGTTTTGCTTTGGGCTCAATAGATTGTGAATGGACTAATAAACTGTGACCTTATGTCAAGTATTGATGACTGGAAGAAAATAAGTTGAGGAACTATGGAACAAGTCTGGACATTGAACTGAGCAAAACTCTCCATCCTTCTTGAGTTAACCAGGTCATCAAACTTGCATAATCTTTCTCCCTCTCCTTTTTCTTCTTTTCACTTAGTGTGGTATAAATACTAATTAATTGAGCTCATAAATGTTATTCAAATAAAACACTTGGAATACTTCTTATGTTTCCTTCTTGTACAGCTGCAAATGTTGTGTCTGGAACTATGAATCTGTGCTGTAGACAAGCATCAAGAAGGAAAGATCCGATCAAACAAACAAGGAAAATACATAGAGAAATAGTGAACCCAGGAATTCAGAGTTTTAATGCTGCTTCTCTTTCTTTTTTAGATGATTATATTTCTTCCTTCCTTGAATATTAGAAGATTTTGGAAGAGTGCTTACTTCATGTGCTTTAATTCTGGCATTTGTTTTTTATGGTAGAAGGAAAAGTCTGTGATTCCTTGTAGCAGGAAAAAAAAGGTAAAGTGAAGGAAAACCAGCTTGACATTTTAGCCTGTTTCAGAGGAGAGAGAACTTCATGGTTCACCTGAGGCAAACTTATCTACTTTGAAAGCTAAAAGCTTTAGAGCATTTTTGATTCTGCTATAAATGAAGAGGGGGTTCTTTTTCATTCGTGTGTGGCAGCAAAAAGTGGGAAAGCAGGCAAGATAGCGTGATAAACAGTTCAGGCTGTGTTGGGTCTCTGGTGGAAAAAAAGTGCTGCAATGAAAATTGGATTGGCTTTGGATTGCAAAAACTTTTGAGTCCAACGAGCGGTTCAGTACCAAGAGGGATTTCCCAACTGGCCTGGCACACCAGTGCCTGCACAAGTTCGGGTCTGTTGTTTCACACGGTTTGTGTGCCTTTTTTTCCCTTTATGCAATCTCTTTCAGCTTTAGCAGCAGAAATACATCAGATGGAAAAGATATGCCAGAGGGCAGCTTGGAAAAGAGGAATGTCATATATATACATATACATATATATGTATGTGCGTGTGTTTAAATTTCTGCAACTGAACTTTTGAAGAAAATCTGACTGGAGGAAATTTTAAAAGCCTTAAGTTACTTGAAACCTACATATTTGCAACTCTTTGTCTCTGGAATTGCATTACGCTAAACTGGAATCTCAGGCTGTGTAAAGATTATATCAAGTTGAGCAAAAAGATGACTTAACCATTTCTTGAGCGCCTCTTACGAAGTAGCTGTTTCTCCAAAGGATAAGTGCACCCTCACTCTACAGACTCAAAAACAAAAATGAACCTGAATTTTTTTTTTAAGTGTTACTTTTTCTTAGCCAACTGCCATCATCTTTTATAGAGGAATTTTTCACTATGCATTTGGTGGATATTTATAAACACTGACCCCATTCTCCTCCCTTTCAATGATCTATCCCAGGTCAGTCTTATCAGTAAAAAAAAAAAAGTTTTGTGCACTAGACATATTACTTTCTTATGTCAAAAAATAAAAATATTTAAAAAGCATGTATGCAGCAGTGGAACATGGGCCTGTTCTTTGCAGCGATTCCAACATCCTCTGCCTCTCCTGGAAGGGGAGAGTCCCCAAAAGTGAGAAGGAGAAACCGGTGTGCAGGAGGCGGTACTATGAGGAAGGCTGGTTGGCAACAGGCAATGGCAGAGGAGTTGTAGGCGTCACTTTTACTTCCAGCCATTGCAGGAGGGACCGGAACACCCCTCAGAGAATCAACTTCAATTTGAGGGGCCACAACAGTGAGGTAAGCGCAATGTGTGTTACAGTTTAAAGGAAATAACAGGTATCATGTTTTCTCCTTTTTTCCCCCTTCATTTTAGTATTTTTGCTTGAAATTTGACAATGTGGTATGAAGGAGGCCTTAAGACTAATCCAAATATTATTGGGGTCTGTTGGAGTCTTTCTAGTGAATTCAAGCATATGAGACTAAAGGTGGGGAAATTCTCTGGAAATGGGTCTGGTTTTGGTTTGCCCTGTTTTTTCCTTCATTCCCCAGTATCTCTCAGTTTCCAGGCAGATTCAGTAAATGCATGTGAAGGGAGTTAAAAATTGTGATAGTTGACTGCTTTTTCATGATACTGAAGTTTGGCCTGGAATACTGGTAGAAAGGCAGGGGAGTGGGAGAAGAGCTCATTTGGGGTCTGTCAGTTTGTCAGAAGCTGCAGAGTGGAACGGCCTGTGGCAGGAGGTAGCTGTAATCTCTAGAAAAAACTTTCAGTTTTGTTAGAAAAAGAGCCAAATGAGACTTCTTAGAAAAACGCTGGGATCTCCTGTAGTAAAATGCTGTAACTTCAGAGTGAAAGTCGTTGTCTTGGCTCCAATGACACAAAAAACTTTTCTATTTGTTTTTTTAAAGGAATAAATCTGCTGGTGTAAACCAATATTTTAGCTGTGCTTTCTCATCTTCTTGGTACCCATCGCTGTAATACTTCATGGAAAGTGCTAGTAGCATAAAGAGTGTCTTGGAACTCTCCAAGTGTGAGAACTTAGTTTCTTTCTGCTTTTTAATTAGGATATGTTTGTATGTGCTCTTTGTAAAGAATCTGGATTTGAAAAGCGCTGCTGTTAGGTTAGTGGGTGAAATGACATTTTATGTACTGAAATGGAAATGAAGGATTCACTCTGGGGATTTTTTCTTGTCTTTTGTGTTATTTCTTGGGTGGACTTGTTGCAGACCATGGGAATAGGAGACTACGTTTAAGTATGTGCCTAGTTAAGGGGAGAAGATGCTCATGTGTGCACTGCCCTTTGATTTTGGCTAGTTCTGCTTCATTTACTCAGTTGGCCGTTAGCTTCTCTTTCTGGATCACTGCACCGGTGCTGTGCTGTTTGTGCATCCTTTCACCTACCAGTGATTGGCATGAGAGGGACTCAAGTAAAGGAAAATGTTCTGTTTGAATTTTATTATTTGGGTGCTTAAAAGTATGCTGAGGGCGAGCTTGTCATTAATAGAGTTGTGTTTCTATAAGTAATCTTCCTGATAGTAGAAAATATGTGAATGACTAAAGTAGAGGCTGCTAATTTGTTTCTCGGTATGGCCCTACTAAACTGCTGTGGTGGGGTCCTGAAGGGAGAGAGAAGTGAATCTCTGCAGAGCTTTCTGTGATGACTCTGTGGCTGCTATCAGAGTTTCCTGCTGGCATGTTTTTTGAGCATCATTATAAATGAAAGTTCATTCTTACAAGATGATGTGTTACACAACACTCTTCACCAGTCTTACTGAATTTAATCCTTTTATAGGAGAATCCTACTGATTTAGGTACGAATGAAACTGGAATATAAAATTTGTTACTTCTTAGAAGTATATAGTTGAATGGACAGCAACATTTTTTTCTTTAATAAAGAAAACCTAAATCTGTCTGCTGAAAGATTCTTGAGAGAAAATATTGAACATTAATGCTTATTGGTAATATTTGCGTAAGAAGTAGCAAATGTTTTGTTTTCCCATTCTAGTGTTAAAAAGCAAGCAACAATAACCTTGTCTCTTCTGTGTACCACGTTACGTAATGGAAAAGGCAATTTTGCAAGCTTATAATTTTGCAGGGATATGTGTCTGATTAAAGCTATGTTTGTTATACAGAATATGCCCAAGGGAATGTCATTGACTTAAAACTTTAGGAGCATGTTTGATCAAAATCCACTTTAGCATAGTGGTGAGTGTCCCCATCTCTCATGTGGGAGACAGGGGTTCGATTTCCGCCCGGGAGGCAGTTGGTGCCGTTCAGGAGTTGGACTTGATGATCCTTGTTGGTCACTTGCAACTCAGAATATTCTGTAATTCTGTGATTCACTGACCTGTTTTAGAAGCATATTGTATTGTCTTGTTCTCAGAAATGGCAGTTTATACCTACACATTTTTCTCTGGCATAAAGCTATGGTGGCAAGTCAAGTTGCCTTTCAGTCATGCAGTGCTTCTTCAGTATCAGTATGCATTCCATTTTGAAGTATAAAATGCTGAAATGAACGGAGTGGAAGAGTGAAAATTCAGAAGCTAAATGCTTTCCATTTGGGGTGTAATTAACAGTATGCTGTGGGCAGAGCAGTTTTCAGTATTCAGCTGTATGTACTGAGAACTATGTACAGTTTTCAACTATATTTCAGTTTTAGGTTGAAACTCTGGAAGACATAATGTGGCAGCACTTTGTGCTTTTGGCAAGAATGGGAGACTTTTGAAGTGGGTCAAGAAGGTGAATGCTAGTGATATATTTTTGCAATTTTTTTTTGCTGAAGAGATTGCTGAAGAGATCCACTGAAACCTCCTTTTGGGACACTTTTCTGACTGTAATGACATGCCTGTAGCATGTCACAACAAACAAGAATGAAGAATTCCCAGGACTGAATTACTGACATGCATATTACAGTGGTGTGAGCTGGACTTGTTTTTTTACAGTTGCTTCAGGGTTGGTTTTTAGAGTTTGCAACAACCTCTTTTTTTTTTTTTTTTGTGGTTACTAAGGAGAATTACAGGGATTAGAACAGATATATTCTCTTTATTCTGTGGCAAGAGGTGAAAATACTACATTTGGTGATAGATCTTTCTTTTACCTTTGACATTATGTTTACAGTCCTGGATCTCATCTACATAAGGCTCAGCATTCTGAAAAAATGAAAACTTAAATGGGCACATATCAAAAGCAGAAGCAACTTTGATGCAGAAGGAGGGGAACGTGTGTGTTCTGCAGCAATTGTGCAGCTACAGTGTGTTGCCCATATAGGAGGAGGAGTACGTTGCATCTCTGACCATAGGACAGGAGGTGTCTCTGTGAGGGTAGGTGGTGGATGGAGGGTGACTGCAGAGACACATGGTTCATTCTGGCTTTGGAGCATTTCATTTGTTCTGGAAGAACAAACTGATGGAGGCTGGCATTGGCTGAGGGTTTGTCTGGCAGAAAGGTTAGAGGTCCGGAAGGTGTGCCATTTTATGGCAGTGTGTGAATTAGCAGTCAAGGAGCAGAGGTGTGATGATCTAAAATACCTTTCCTCCCCTTACATGTGTAAATGCAGTGCTGTGTAGAAATTAAAGAGTAAAACATTGAGATATTTTACCTAACTTGGCTTTCCTTGGTTGCACTGGGAAACTGTTGAAAAGGAATTGAGTGCATTCCTTTCGTGGCTCTTATTATTTCTGTAATAAATTAAGGATTAAATGAAAAATATCTGATCACTTCAGCATGGTCAGGATTTTAACTAGAGTGACTAGTACTGCCAGGCTGAATATTTCTTCACAGTACAACAGAAACACTGGCTTTCAGCATCTGATCCATCTTGAGTTTTCTAGGAAGAGATTTTCAAGGAGATATGTAAAAATAATTAGAAAAATCCCCAAACTTATCTTTATGGAGCTTCAATTAGCTTTATAGGGATCTTATCTTCCAGTGAAATATTTGTAAGATGTCTGCATATCAAATTGGTTGGATGGTGCCATTGAAAGTATTTTTTTAATGGTTTCTGTTGTGTTGAGTATATTTCAATGGTAACAATTTCTGTGGCAGTTAATGCTTCTTAAATGATTAATGTTTAAAAAAGGTTTTTGCAGGTGTACATTTTCTTTTGACTGTGCTAACTAAAATGACATCTTTGATTTATTCAGTAAGATTCTGTATGCTAATTGCTGGAGTGAAACATCCAGAAGTATTGCAAGAATATGCAAATTCAGATACAGTGAATTAAGTAACATGCTGAATCCATTATTGAGTATATATGTATAACATTTTTTACTGTCAACATAAAGTAAATTGTTCTTTTATTTGCATTTGTCGTTATTTGAGTGTTCCAAATACATGTCTAGTCCTGCAAAAAACCCCACCCTGTTTCATTTAGCACAGGATTTAGAAGTAGATAGGGATGTGAACATATCTCAGCTGGACTGTCAAATGAATTAGTTACAGCTTTTCAAAACAATGCTGTCCTTTACAAATATTCAATACATGTTGCTTTTCATACATTAGTTATGGAAGTCTGCACAGTTCTTGGTTGTATTTTGTTTTAGAATGGAAGGAACTTACAATTTTTTTCCTATTTGAAAAGAAAGCTTTTCTTTATTCTATCCCCTCTTCTTGACTTTAGCAGAGCAGATTCTTTCCAGGAGCCTATTGCTTGTGTAGGAAATACATTTGGAAAACTTAAAAAAACAAAAATAAAACCCTCCCTTTTCAGAAGTTTTTCTTGGTTTGTAGTGTCACTGTTAACTGGTATTTGAAACTTAAGTGTGATTTTTTTAAGATTCCTGGACAGAAAATTCAACGTGTGAGTTATGACAGTATGGGTCTCTGGTGTCAACTGTTGCCTTCAGATGTGGCTGTAGCAGTTGTTGAACAGCTAATAAATCTCTAGGTAGAGTGATACCATGATGACACCTTTTGGATGTAGAAGCCTCAGTGGTACATGACATACACTAATGTAAACTACAGTGCTACTGCAGATCTTCTTTTCTGTTTTTCTGTCTTTGCACACGGAAGACAGGACGTTTGTTGGCACAAATACAATGTCTTTGTTACAGCAAGCTTGTGTAATTGGAAAAGACAGAGAAGCTTTTGGGTGTACAGGGTTCTGAAGAAGGGCTTGTCTTTCTGAAAGCTTGCCTAGTTTTTACAACCCTCCTAGATTATACAATGCTAAATCTGTCTACAAACCATGCCCTCCCTCTGTCCTTGTACGATGGCTACAGAAGAATAGTCCTGCAGAGAGAGGCAGAATTAATGGGAAGTGACTTGTAGGACAATAGGTCCTGTGCATAACTGCTTGCTCTGGTCAGTTTGTATTGTGACTAGTATTGCCAGGCTTTTCTGACTTCTTACTTTCAGAAAGGACAAACAC
Organism: Pitta sordida; assembly: GCA_013390025.1. Taxonomy (NCBI): domain Eukaryota; kingdom Metazoa; phylum Chordata; class Aves; order Passeriformes; family Pittidae; genus Pitta; species Pitta sordida. The sequence goes on from WEKX01000805.1 coordinate 297,925, forward strand.
GTATTTATTATCCTTAATATTTACAGTTATGCCTCCTCATTTGCGAGAAACGGGTCATGTCAGAGTTCTTGTGTAACGTTAAATTTGCAAATACACGCAGGTCATTAATATGCATGCATATTGCATATTAATTGATGGCCACACCCATCAGTCCACCCTCAGCAAATCAAGACCACTGGGGAGCCTTTTCGACTCCTCCCCATGGGCTCTCACAGCACAGGGGAGCAAAGGGAAGCGTTTCTGAGCCCTCTCTGCTTCGGGAGACCCCCTTCCCGGAGCATCCCTGGACTTCTCTTCGGCCACACTGTCGCTTCCGCATCTGCAGCCAGGGCCAGGCTGTTGTGACTGCGCATGCTTGCACTGCCCTGCCAGCAGCACATACCTTGCGCCACTCCTCCCCCAATCCCCATCCCTGGTGGCCATCCCCATGCCGTCCTGGCCCCCACATTGTCCCATCCCGCCAGGGCTGTCAGCACAGCATGGCCGCAGGGTGGGCATATCATGCTTGCTGCACCATCCTGCCGCTTCTGCAGCCACCACCTGGCTGCTGCCTCTGCACATGCTCGCCCTGCCTCTGCGGTGGGGAAGGGGTGTCCCCAGGCTCTGGTCAGCATTCTTGTGCTGGCTGTCAGCGGCCGCCTGGGGCATACTGCAGTGTGACCCTTCCACTGTAGGGATTGGGCACGGAGACACACAGGACCTGGTCAGGGACCGGGGCACGGTGCTGCAGGGCTCTAAACGCCATGGTGAGCTGGAGAAACCTCGTGCCCTCCCCACAGGGCCAGGCCAGTCCCGCCCCACAGGGAGCGCTGGCATTGCCCCTCAGTGAAGCAGAGGCACTGCGTATGCGTCAGCCGGGGAACATCGCATATCCCTGAAACTGAATTGCAAGAAATTTTCCTCGCAAATCAGCGAGGTCCTAATGGAGGAGTCGCAGTGCAGTGAGGATATACTGTATTCTTGAACTGTCTGCTCTGCACTTGGTTGCCGGTGCTTGAGCGCTTTAATTTCTTACAGCAAGTATTAAGAGCCGGAATACATTTTAAACCTTGTTAAACTTTCACCAATCTTTTCAACTTCTGATGAAGCTCAAACACACTCTGTGGCATGCAGAATTGTCGTTATTAGTCTTCTCTTAAGAGAATTAGTAAAGATAATCAATGGAGCAGTAATGACACATAGCAGTCCTGCTTCTTCCCTTTTCTGTACCCTATATAATTTTGCAAATGCCAAGATATGGCCTAAACTATACCAGTACATCTTCTATATAGTTTGTTCACTATAAGGCCTGTGTCCACTTTCAGTGTGTCTTTTTTCTTAGTGATACTGGTTTTTTCTGGCCACACTCAACTTCTACTTTGACAAATATTTAGCCCATTCTGTCTGACTCTCCACCTTTCTCCGTTGCCTCAGAATTCCAGCCTCTGTGTTAGCTTTCCAAGTTCAGGAGGCATTGACTGCTCAGTGCAGTCTCCTCTTACTTAAGGTATGGGATTATATTTGTTCTTACGCAGTGATGTGACTTTGAAGCAAACCATCCAATATTGCTACAGTTGTTGAGTAATGAGAGTTGGCAGTGCTGCATTGATGTGCTTCTTGAAAGTTGCTTTTGTATGTTATGCAACAGGCTTTGTTTCCTGCAAAGGATAGATCATCAGCTTGGAAAATTTAAAATTACAGTTTTTCAGCTTGGAAAAATTTTAATTAATTTTTCTAGTTTGTGTTGGTAAGCATCTAGGAAAGGAATATATGACATGAAAACAGTACTGTCAGCTTTTAAACAAAATTAATTATATTTGTAAGTGGGTCATCAATGCAGTTTTAAGTTTTATTGTGCCTAACAAGTTGCTACAGTTTTGTTGTTAGATAATTATACACAAAAACGTTTGAAGTGGAATGAAGCCCACCTTTACCAGAAATTAGCCTTAAGCCTTTATTCGTGTTTAATTGCTGAAGGATAACAACTTGCATATTTTAAGATAATTATATGCCTGAAGGGCATTTCTTGCTTTTTGAATTCGGGTGACGATACTCTGTTGCTCTGGATAGAAGCAGTTTTTCAGCATGATAATTTATGTGTTCAAGGAAAATAAATGCATTTTTTGTAACAATAAAGTTTAGTGAAGAAGACCTATTGATGTACTGAATAGGTGAGATTACACACCAAGTAGACAGCTGATACCTAAGTTTGGAATGTGAGCACTTTCGGAGTAAGGTGCTGAATAAAGAACTCAATATGTAATTCTGAAGGCCTTGTGTAGTCATATATACATCCTGAGCATCTGAATAGTGGAGAAATCAAGTTTTATGGTAGCATTTCTGAGCCATAATAATCATTAAGGACACTGCCTTGGTTTAAACAGTTTCCAAAGGAAAGTCTGAACAGATGAGAGCCATTGCAAACCATAAACATTTCACAATATAATTGAACATAGAGTACCAAGTAATTGCTTGTCAAGTACAGCTAGAATGTAGTAGGATAGACAAAAGAAATTTTATAGGCACTTACCCTTGGGCAACCACCATCTCTGCTCTGATAGCAATCTTTTAGCAACGTGTATGAGCTTCTAAGGGAGTTTTCAGTTTTCTCTTTACAATAGGAACTTCTAATAGAAATAATGAAAATTAAGTTAAATTTGGGCTAGTTTTGTGAGTTTCCAAAAAGAGGCGCTGGTATAAAGTTTTCAAAAAGAATTGTGATGTTAGAGTTCTGGAATTATGTTTTGACAGTCTAGTGTACTGGAAAATACTATCCCTATGCATTCTGCTTTTTTTCTTTTCCCTTTTTTGTTTTTGCATTTTAAGGAATGAAATGTACGTAGATGACTTTCCTAATGAAGAAAATACATCTTTACAGATGATACCAAGTTGAGGGCAAATGTTGAACTGCCAGAGGTTAGAAGGGCCCTTCAGAGGGACCTCAGTAGGCTAGAGAAATAGGCAGATTCCAATAATATGAGATTTAACAAGTCCAGGTGCCGAGTTGTTCACTTTGGACACAGTAATCCCATGCACCAATACTGGCTGGGGGATGAGTGGCTGGAGAGTGGTGAAATGGAGAGGGATTTGGGNGGTTCTGGGTTCAACCCGTGTGGTCTTTCGCTTGCGAGTTGGACTAGATGATCCTTGTGGGTTACTTCCAACTCGGAATATCCTGTGATCCTGTGATCTTTGTTTACGGTAATCAGAATGTTGAATATGCGCTACCAATGTAGCCCTTAGAGCAAAGAAGGCAAATGGTGTACTTGGAGACATTAGAAGAAGTGTTATCATAGTATCATAGTATTGGAAAAGACCTTGGAGATCATCTAGTCCAACCTATAATCCTACTAAATCCTAACATCTATAACATTTGTGTCATGACCCTCAGCATCTCATCCAGTCTACCCTTAAGCACCTTCAGGGATGGTGATTCAACCACCTCCATGGGCAACCCATTCCAATGCTGGATCACTCTTTCAGTGATCACTTTTCCGTGTCAGCAGGTTGAGGGAGCTGGTGCTTCCTCTCTGCACGGCACTGCTGAGCCCACATGTGGAGGACCATGTCTGGTTCTGCGAGGCTTCCTCAGTACAAGAGAGATCAGTGAAGGGACACAAACATGGTTAAGGGTCAGGAGCATTTCACTCATGTGGAAAGGCTGAGATAGATGGGACCATTCCGTGTAAGGAGAAGGCTAAGTAGGATCTTATTAATGTCTATAAATACCTGAAGGGAGAGTGCAAAAAAGATGGAGCCAGGCTCTTCTTAGTAGTTCCTAGTGACAGTTAAAGGGCACAAACTAAACCATGGGAGGTTCCCTGTGAACACCAGGAAATATTTTTTCCCTGTGAGGGCAGCTGGCTCAGGTAGCCAAGAGAGGTTGTGGAGTCTCCATCCCTGGAGTTATTCAAAAGCCATCTGAACATAGTCCTGGGCAAGCAACAATGTGTCCCTGGTGGACCAGGGAGCTTAGATCTTCCAAAGGTTCAGCCCCAATCTATGACTCTGTGAAGTCCACTTGTAAATCTAAGTGATATCCTTTGCATCTAGAGTGGTGAAGCAACATCAAAAAACATCTCTTGAAGGTAGGCAGGAAGTGCTAAATATAAAGGAGTGTGGAGAGAAGCCATTCAAGTTTGGCTAAAATGGGAGAACGAACTGATGTGCTAGAGGAAGAAGAAAGCTTTTCTTCTGAGGAGCAATCCAGATCATTTTCCAAGTAGTCAAGCAGTTGGAGAGCATAGTCAAAATCCTCATGAAGAATTATAGATGGAGATAATTAAAACGCAGAACAAAGTCAAAGTTGTTGCATGTGAGGGTAACTTCACAAGAGAAACAGAATTTGGGAAGGGAAATTGTCATTGATCCAAAGAGGAGAAGGAACTGTTTAGATGGAACAAGCCATGCCACTCAAAAAACTTTAGAAGCAGCTGTAGAGCATAATTCTGTTGTAAGCTGTAGAAATCTACAGCCTTGCTTACAGCAAAGTGATAAAAATACTAAATGCAGACAGTGAAAAATCAGATCTATGGAAGAACTGAATCACAAGGTAGCAGTGCCCTAATTACTGAGTTGGCTCATCTGCTTACAAAATGAGAAAATGACAAGTAACTGTTCCATTGAGGAAGGACAGGGCAGAACTGTTGAAGAAGCCAGTGTAGCTGAACTTACAGCCAGTCTCAGAAGTGTTGTCCAAGCAGAGAATGACTCTGGCTTTTGTGAAGCTGAGCAAACGTGGAGTATCTGGCATTCACTGACAGTCAGCAGAAGGCAGGAGTCAGTTCCACAGATGTAGTTTCCAGAGAGGATAATGAGCAGTAGCAAAAAAGCTAATTATCTGCAGTATGGTGGCATCCTGAATTTTATGTCTTGAGTGGAGTCCTGGAGAGGCAGTCAAACATAAGGACCTGCAAAAGGTGCTGGAGAAGTTGAGAAAGACGGAATATTTCACTTTATTGAAGAAATCCATCTTCTTTTTCCACCTTCTTAGTAAAGTGGAAAAAAGAAGGTTCTTCCACCCAGGGAAGAAACAGCTCTAAAGTATTGAACAGGAAAAAGCTAGAAGATGTTGAAATTCACAGAAAAATTAATTCCACCAAAAGAAATATCAAGGTCATTCTTCAGAGAACACAACAGAGAATTATGTCAGTGGAATAAAAGTATGAAGGGAACTCAAAGAGTAGAGGTACTAAAAATGAAGATGTTTGTAATTTCTAGCTGCTCTAATGACAACCTTCCCGGAGGAATGACCTTACCTGTAAAGAGTGCACATGTGAAGATATCCCAGAAGGCAGTTTTCAGGATACAATGAGACTGCTTTCTGATCCTCTGCTTTTGGTAAAAGGAGTCTTGGTTGCATACTAGAAAGCTTAGTTTGCAAGAGATACTACAAGTCATTAATACAGGATTATCATAAGGAAAAGGGATCCTGTTTCTTCTTTTTTCCCTAGTTCTAATTTGGACCTGTGCAATTATTTGAGCCTGATAACATACACAGTCGACCCTCAAGTTTCACGGGGCCTTGGGTGTCCAAGGATACCACGAAGCCCTCACTCCGCGAAGACAACCTGCTCATGAATATGCAAATGAATGTGACAATGTATGGGTGTAGTGCTTGCCTGTGCCACCACGGACTGGAAGCGGGGACTGTGTGTGTGTGTCTGTTGTGCTGGAGGAAATGCACAGTTTCCATAAAAACAGGTGAGGCAGTGGCTGCCCAGTTGCTGCCGCAGCTTGTCACCATGGTAGTGGTGCTGCTGAAGGCACGGTGGCCAAGCAGGTACTTGTGGAGTCCCAGAGGTGTGCGAGTCCCCCCACATTCCCAATAGAGATGTTAACACAGTGTGTAGACCATACATAAGGGATGAATAGCACAAATGTTTCTGTTCATGATGCGGCCCTCCACGTGCACTGGGAGGGCCATTTCCCTTTGCGCAATGTGTGCCACATCCCTTTGCGCAATGTGGAGCTTGTACCCCAGCACCGGCAGCAGGGCAGACAGACTTGTGTCCCAGTGGTGGGACTCAGCGTGGTGGCTTGGTCCCCCGGTGGGACACAGTGAGGCAGCTGGTTCTCCCCCGACGAGACGCAAGCCAGGACACAGCGGGGCACTGGCGCACATGGCCGAGTGGTGAAGGCAAGTGCTTTTTTTCCTAGTGCAGTGTCCCCATGGGTGCTGGGATCCTCCCATCCCTATGTGCTGCGGTGAGCAAGGCAGGACCGACACACTGCCGGAGCACGCTGGGGCTGAGGGGGAATGGTGTGCTGGGGGAACAGTGTGATTCATGACTGTCTGCATTTGTGTATTTGTGACTGTCAGTTTGCGCATGCGCAGTCACAAATGCACTGTGCAGCATAGGGCTGCCTTAGCAGAAAGAAATCCTGTGAAGAAGTGAACCTGCGGAATTAGAACCACCAAGTAATGAGGGTTTACTGTAAATGTCTGGTTCCTCAGTTGAGCAGTATTCTGGAAGCATAGGATGAAACTATGCTGCTGCACAAAAGTGAGAATGTTAAAAGCCTAATTAATTAATCAAGGGTGTTGCTGTGGAGGGAGTTGTATTTAATGTTTAGTTCCTCGAAATAAGGTGTCTTATAAGTATGCAGAGGACTAAGTGGCTAAGAAAGACTGCAGTTTGAGGGTACCTGTCACTTCTTGTTCTGATAATATGTTAGGCATATACGTCATGACCTATTTGGGACTGATACTGAATAAAGTGTATGAAATGGAAGAACATTTGATATTATGTTACAGGCTCAGATTGCTTTACTGTACGAAGCAAGCCATTATCATGGTATGTTTATTGGTGCATAAGATAAATGATTTTTTATGTATGTCATCTTAACAATGCAACTTTTGCCTACAAGATACCCCGTTGATCACAGATATTAGAGTAGGAATTGTTGTTTTCCTGTGAAGAATCATTGTCATGTACATGCTTCAGTTAAGCTTCATTGCATTTCCAGCATTCTTACTGTGTCTTGAATAATGCCCTCATTCCTTTCTTCAGATTTGGTAGTCCTTTGACTTTAGAGATTCCAGACTCTGCACTTCACCTAGGAGAGAAATCTGCATGTCATAAGCTTTCTTGAATATTAGCAATATTTGTGCAAGTTGTAAAAATGTAAACCAATGCTTGTTTATTGAGAAATGCTTTTTGGCATATATGTAGATGTTTTTCATGTTCGAAGGAAATCAGAAGTATTTTGAAATGATGCATCAAATTGAGAGTTGTTCATAATGACGAAGCTTGTCATGCTCTAAGTTTTTTCTCCAGAAGAAGCAAATCCAACAGGGAGGTTAACAAATTAGATTAGAATATTGTCATTTTAATACATACTACTTATGCAACCAATTATACCTTATTATTATGTCTTATGGCTGCCATAAAATCATTCTGTTGAATAAACAGCTTCAAATTAGGATTTGACACGATGTTATTATGTATTATTAAAGGCCCTGCCTGAAGCTGGAGTTTCATTGGGTTAATTGTGGTAACAGTTCTAGTCTCTGTGGTCACTGAGTATGTGTTGTAATTGTCCTTCCTCAGCCAGTTTCCCCCTCAGTTGCCTCAGAGTGAAGAAGTGAGATGTAATTGTGATTAGACTGGCCAGGGAGATGGCTGGTTTAATGCAGGCAGCGGGTGTCCGTAATTACTATCCATCCCGAAGGTCTTGATTGGCTGCCAGCAATTGAGATGACCTATTTAATGCCTTAAATGGAAGAGAGGGATGCCTTCTCTGAAAACAGATGATCCTAAACTGCCATTTGAAGCTAATCACAGAATCACAGAATCAGTAAGGTTGGAAAAGACCATAGAGATCATCAAGTCCAACCTATCACCTGTTACCTAATCTAATCTAGTCAAACCTGTTACCTAACCTGACCTGTTGCCATCCTACTACCAACACATCATCCTACCTATAACACACTACCCTAATATCTAGGTCATGCCACCAAGAACTTCATCCAACCTTTTCTTAAACACCTCTAGGGATGGTGACTCCACCACCTCCTTGGGCAGCCCATTCCACTGAGAGATCACCCTCTCTGTGAAAAAGTTCCGCCTAATCCATGTAGTTTAGTTTCTGTACATACAGAATATTTTCATAATGCCTCATTCTTATTTTAATTGCTCTTTCTGCAGCTTCACATGGTTGCAACAATAATCAGAACATTTGTCAGAATTTACAAACTTCAGCTTGTTCGTAAGATTAGAAAACAGTACAAAGAAGTTGCATTTTACATCTACATATGTTTTAGGAATGACATGGGTCTGTTGAAGTGGGTCCAGAGGAGGGACACAAAAATGGTCAGAGGGCTGTAGAAGAGAAGGCTCTGGAGAGATTTTATAGCAGCCTTCCAGTACATAAAGAGGGAGAGCTGGAGAGGGACTTTTTACAAGGGCATATAGTAATAGAACATGAGGTAATGGATTTAAGCTGAAAGAGGGCAAGTTTAGATTAAATTTTAGGAAGAAGTTCCTTATAGCAGGGGTGGTGAGGCACTGGAACAGGTTTCCCAGAGTAGTTATGGATGCCCCAGCCTTGGAAGTGTTCAAGGCTAAGTTGGATGGGTCTGTGAGTAACCTGGTGTAGTGAAGGTGTCCCTGCCTATGGCAGGCACAGGTTGTACTATAATACCTTTAACGGTCGCTTCCAACTCTCAAACTATCTATTTTATTGTTATCTATATAGAATTTTTAAATTTTCACTTTGTCTCTTGGTAATTCTGTGTATTTGTAATTTAGATTTTGTATATTGTGAGATTTAAAAAAATCATGTNGGCTGTAGAAGAGAAGGCTCTGGAGAGATTTTATAGCAGCCTTCCAGTACATAAAGAGGGAGAGCTGGAGAGGGACTTTTTACAAGGGCATATAGTAATAGAACATGAGGTAATGGATTTAAGCTGAAAGAGGGCAAGTTTAGATTAAATTTTAGGAAGAAGTTCCTTATAGCAGGGGTGGTGAGGCACTGGAACAGGTTTCCCAGAGTAGTTATGGATGCCCCAGCCTTGGAAGTGTTCAAGGCTAAGTTGGATGGGTCTGTGAGTAACCTGGTGTAGTGAAGGTGTCCCTGCCTATGGCAGGCACAGGTTGTACTATAATACCTTTAACGGTCGCTTCCAACTCTCAAACTATCTATTTTATTGTTATCTATATAGAATTTTTAAATTTTCACTTTGTCTCTTGGTAATTCTGTGTATTTGTAATTTAGATTTTGTATATTGTGAGATTTAAAAAAATCATGTAAGTAGAGCTGTTAAAAGAAATACAGTAATACCTCACTGCATTGCGACGCCTCCATTGCGACCTCGCTGATTTGCGAGAAATTATCCTCACAGACCTGTCTCAGTGATTCATGGAGCTCCCCGGCTGATGCATGCACAGTGCCTCTGCTTCGCTGGGGGGCAGCGCTCGCGCTCCCCGTGGAGTGGGACTGGCCCAACCCTGGGGAGGGTGCGTGGGGCCTCCCCCTTACCGTGGCGTTCATGGTCCTGCGGTGCCGTGCCCCAGTCCCTGCCGCGCTCATGTGTTACTGTTTCCATGGCTACAGGCGGGGGAGGGAGGCGCCCCAGGAAAGTGGGGCTGAGCTGGCCATAGTGGCGGTGGGGCAAGCGCTGTGTGGTGGGACGGTGCAGCGGCGGGACGTGCCCACCCCTCTGCTGCAGCTGNCCCCCCCCTCGGCTGCAGCTGCTGCCTGCCCACGTTGCATGGGGCCGTGCCTGACAGCCCCAGCCGGCCAAGATGGTGCAGGTACAAGCACTGGGGATGGGGTGGGGGGAGTGGGGGGCGAGGAGCGGTGGTGCGAGGTTTGTGCTGCCAGCGGGGCCCAGCCAGGGGCAGCAGCAGGGCAGTGACATGGCGAGTCGCTGCATCAGGGGGGAGCGCTGTTGTACTGGGTCATATGGCCAGTGCTGCCTCTACTGCACTCGGGACTGGTGGGTATACATACCGTAGCTGCTGCAGTTAAAGAGAAAGAAACTCTTGACAGCACTCCCTGCCGTAAGGGGCCCCAAGTGTCTCAGTGTTGCAATGTTAAGGTTTCCCAGGCTCTAAGAGCCCTGACCTGAGCACGGGGACACCTCTCCCCACCATGAAGGCAGTGCAAGCATGCGTAGTGGCAGCAGCCTGGCCACAGCTGCAGAAGCGGCAGCTTGGCCCAGAAGAAGCCATGGGGTTCTCTGGAGGTCTCTCCAGGCAGAGAGNTAGTGGCGGTGGGCCAAGCGCTGTGTGGTGGGACGGTGCAGCGGCGGGACGTGCCCACCCCTCTGCTGCAGCTGCTGCCTGCCCACGTTGCATGGGGCCGTGCCTGACAGCCCCAGCCGGCCAAGACGGTGCAGGTACAAGCACTGGGGATGGGGTGGGGGGGGTGGGGGGCGAGGAGCGGTGGTGCGAGGTTTGTGCTGCCAGCGGGGCCCAGCCAGGGGCAGCGGCAGGGCAGTGACATGGCGAGTCGCTGCATCAGGGGGGAGCGCTGTTGTACTGGGTCATATGGCCAGTGCTGCCTCTACTGCACTCGGGACTGGTGGGTATACATACCGTAGCTGCTGCAGTTAAAGAGAAAGAAACTCTTGACAGCACTCCCTGCCGTAAGGGGCCCCAAGTGTCTCAGTGTTGCAATGTTAAGGTTTCCCAGGCTCTAAGAGCCCTGACCTGAGCACGGGGACACCTCTCCCCACCATGAAGGCAGTGCAAGCATGCGTAGTGGCAGCAGCCTGGCCACAGCTGCAGAAGCGGCAGCTTGGCCCAGAAGAAGCCATGGGGTTCTCTGGAGGTCTCTCCAGGCAGAGAGGGCTCAGAAACGCTTCCCTTTGCTCCACTGTGCTGTGAGATCCCGTGGGGAGGAGCAGAAAAGGCTCCCCCGTGCTTCGGAATGGCAAGGTCTGGAGCGATGGGCATGGCTGGTATTCATATTAATGACCTGCGCGTGTTTGTGAATTAGTCGTTTCACGAGACCCTGACAAGACACTTTCCTCATGAAGGGTGAGGTATTACTGTAACAGCCAGAGAAGAGTTCTGTTCCACAGAAAAATAAGCCAATGAGGAACTAAACCATTTGATCTAGGGACCTCTTACAGTCTTCTAATGTTTCATGCTTTATTTTCAGCTAACTTAATAAAGTATAAAACAAGTGTTCTGTATTTAGCTAAAAATTCATATGCAGCTTGATAAAAATGCAAATAGGTGAGACATACCATAACTTATGATGCTACATATTTTAAATAAGAGCATAACATTTTTATAGTGACCTCTGAATATTCTTGTTTTCTAGCTAACCATTTTTCAAATCTATTTCAGTAGGCATGATTCACAAACTAATTGAGGCAGTAAGGTTTTTGTCCTTGTGTTTTGCATATTCATCTCTTTTGAAGGAAATTACTTTGCTATAGTTTTTCAGTGTTACTTTCCTGCATGTTCCCTATTTTTAATGCATGAAGAATTAGTGACAATAGCTGAAACTGGACTAGAAGAATTTTTTTGATTCATGTACACAAGATAATTCTTGCTATGCACTAGGCATTTTATTATTTCATTTGAGATATTTTTCAAGGCAGTTTCTGAGCATGCGATTTTTATACAGAAATACGCTGAGGCTTAGTCACAAGTGTATCTCCTGTGTAAAAGTGATAAGACGGAGACTTTAAAGATTTTAAACTGTTGTTTTTAAGTTTCTTGTGGCCTTTATATTTGTAATCCTCAGGACAGAAATTTGAAAGCTTTTTAACAATGAAGGCACTCTAGTTCCTTGGGTTCTTTTTTTTTTTTCCCCTTAGTACTACTAGTAGTGTTAGAAATACCTTGCTATTAAAATTTTATTTTTAAATTTCTGGTGTAAATACTAGTAGCACCTGAATTGCTGGCATTATTTCTACTCACACTATAGAAGTGGTAAGCTTTCCAATGCAGAGCACCCCTGGAAGTCGCAGGGAGTCGGGTCTGGGCAGGTCCTGCGAGTTATCCAATCCATGAAGATACTGAATCCATGAATATTCAATTCTCCCCCAACCCCCTCCCTTCTCCTCCCTGCCCCGCAGCTGGTAGCCAAGCACCATTCACTAATTATGTCTGGAGGGCAGTCCTGGCTCGCACTGTAGCACCTCATTAAAGAATCCGGAGTTCGGGACATTATGCGCACACCTGCAACCTCACAACTCCCTGAAAATCCAACTGAGACCAATTGAATGTGCGAATATGTGAACTGTGAGTATGTGGGGTTCTCTGTATTGTGCTGTTGAAAAATACATACTTTTACATGGGAAGCAGCTTTAAAAATTTGATGTAGGCATTTAATATGTAATTAATTGCATGTTAATTGATAGCAGCCTTCATGAGAACAGAGAAAGAGCTCAGAATTTATTTATTTGTTTTAGGCAGAAGTGTCTATGAGCCTGAAGGGTAGGTTGGGTGGGAGTTTGCGGTTGTTTGAATGCAAAATACTGGAGTACGTGGGGGGAGTAGGAGACACAGAGTGAGCAAGCCTGCCTGCTGCTTTTCTAATACGACTTTCTGCCAGGCCTTGAGGTTGGACCTATGGTTCTCATGTCCAGAATTCATAAACAGCTATCAGATGTGGAAAAGTATCTTCATCCTCTATAGTGAGTGATCCAAACCAGAGATGACAACTTTAATAGCTCTTAGTTATATGTAGATAGTAGATATCAGTCCTGCTCATCGTTCTGTGAATTGATGGTGAATGTCAAGACCAACATGTAGGTTTTTCCTATTTCTTTTGTACAACTTGAGCAATTTGTCAGGCAGCCATTGTGTATCAGAGAGAAAGATTAAGCTATTAGAAGTTATTAAATGTCGGCATTAACTGCAGTTGAATTTACCATGTTGCTTCATTTCTTTGAATGTGTCAGTGCATACATATTGTGATTCAGTTTTCAATTACCTGAATACATACAATACATACCTTTTTTTTTTTTCTTTTTGACTCCTTGTAATTCTCATCAATTCAGTGCCTGTGGATGAGGCAAAGTTCCCCAAATAAATTCTATATTACTGGTTTTGGAAAGCAGTAAGCATGCAGTGAATTGCATGAAGAAAAGGAAAATCTCATGGTTGGGCAACTGAATGTTACTGTGAAGGATTTTCTTTCTTTTTTTTTTTTTACATAGGTTTTTACTATAACCAGAATGTATTTCTCATTTTCTGAATAATGGTAGCCGTCATTTTACTATCTTTAGAACTGTGAAGATGAATCAATTAATTCTCACTAATGATCAGATACTATAATTCTACTCAGGTAGCCAGCATTTCTTGGCATTTGCCCTTGTCAGTCTAATCTTGATGTTCTTCTGGGTATCTGGTTTCACAAGCCAATTTAAAAATAAATTTTTGTGACTTATCATCAGAATTTGATCATGAGTAATATTTGACCCCACAGCATGTATGCACCAGTACAGTGGGGTTTTTTGGTACGTATCTGGCTGTCTTGAGGGATTCCTCGATGGACAGCATAGCTGCGTTCTGCATCCAGCTCTCTGATTCAGTTGATTCATCAGCATAGAAATCACCTGTTTGGAGCTTCAGAACAATTGTAACGATGCAGATTGTGCCCAGAGGATGAATAACTTAATTCCCGTTAATGAGAGGCTTTAATAATTGAGCTCAGTGTTGTTGATGATGACATTAGAGATATCAGATCTAACTTGTCCTGTTGGGCCTGACTTTTAAAGTGCTCTACTAAAATTCTGTGATGTACTTGTATGCTGCAGCAATTATTAAGACGGAGAATCACAGGCATTTAATTGAATCTGAAACATGGTAGTGTGGCTCACTTGGGTAGACATGAAAGCTGGAAGAAAGTCAGATGGTGAAGGGAGTGAAGTTTCTTACTGTCGGTTAACTCCAGAATTGCTTGAGAAATGCAGTTCCTCAGCCATCTTATTGTATCCTCACCGGTACTGTGGGTACCACCATGCTCTGAAAAATCAAGTTGAGCTTTTAATTCTTGCCAGTAATCAAGGTCTTGTAGGTTAATGTGGGTTTGCTCTCCTCTGTCATCTAATACGGTATTTCCAACAGGTTTAAGTGAGTTTAATGAAACAAATTGTTGCATTTACAAGTAAATTTTTTTGTAAATTTGTTGTAAAAGCAAAAAAATTATCTTTTCTCTTTATTGAGGTAACTCTGAGGTGTTAACTTTTTATCTTGAATGTCAGTGGAAGTGAGTTTTGAATACACGAGGAGCAAATTTCTTGAGTAAACAGTTGCTACTGTTAAATAAATCACCCTTAAGGCTACTTTTTAAAGCCCTTATGCGTCCATAATGAGAGAGAGGCCCATAAAATGCTTTACAGAAGATGCGTGAACTGTAGAGGAGACTTTAAAAAGGGGGTAAAATGTCTTTTAAAGTAACTTCTATACTTATAGGTCGTTGCAGAAAATGTTTTTCTGAGTTCACTGTCCAATGTGTTGATGGCTAATTTTCCAAATTATTTTTACAAGTGTTCTTTAGCAATGACGATTCCATTATGCTGTGCTGTGGGTTACTCATGGGTAAGATCTGTCAGTATGTATTGAGCTACTTTTGGTTTTGGAATTGAAATTTTTATGAATAGGGAAAGATTGGTTATTATTTTTTAACTATTCATGAGGATGGCACTGATTTAGTGGAACATGCTAGATTATGTTAGCTATTAATCTAGTCTGTTTATAATGACAACTTACCTTTTTACAAATTTAAAGTATTTGAACTTAAAATACAGTTTTCAAAAGCCATTTTGCTCACTCCTCTTCATCTTTGTTTTGCAGCTTAAAGAAAAGTAGTCTGCTGCTTTCTTCATTCATTACTTGAGATAAGTAAGGAGGGCAAACCTTGAAAATACTTACACAGATAAAATTGAAGACACAGATTTTCTATTTCTGTGGTCCAGCAGTAGTCTAAGTTGAAAGTAAGAGGCTTGTTTTTGAGGATTTTTGGTCAGCTGAAAATGTTTGGAATGTCTCCAATCATCATAATCATGTAATTTTTTTATGGAGGGCTGCTCACCAATTTGTATTTATTTTTGGGTGGTTATTAGCAAGCTAATAGCTCTGGATGCTGTTGGGAAGTTTCCTATCACTTCTTGTCATTGTTGCTGGAAGCAATGGATGTCTTTCTGAGGAATCATCCTGACATTCTACACCACATTTCTCAGAGGTAGTGACCAGAAATGCAGTAGTATATCTAGACCAGTGATGGTCAACATTTCTGCCCAGATGAACCAATGGAATGCTTTGGTTCCTCCTGTACCACACAACTGGACTTTGTGAGGGTCACTACTGTTACATACTTTCCAGAACCACTAAAAATAAACAGATAACTTGTACTAGTGGGTGGTATTTGTCCCTCTGGTGGAAGTTACCTGAGCAGCAGCTGTTGAACATGCTTGTTACCATGCTTTACTCACAGTGGTGCCTTTATGGAGCCCAGGTGCTTTGTCACAGCCATGCTAAGGACTGAGATCTGGCTGCTTGTCTCCTTTGTGTTGTTACCACCAACATTGATAAATTGTTATGCCTTACACAACTGTAGGAGCCACTGCATGCCTGTAGTAGTAGCACTCTGTGTTGTCGATAGCTGGAGTTGGTCTCTCGCTGGAGACAAGCTATTCCTGAAGTTCTTCTTTTGCTTCCCCCATTCTGCAGGGTTTTTGTCAGTGAACGATTCCAGCAATAAGTGACCGAGTCAAGCTATGGAGCAGAAAAGACAGAGACAGGATCTCTCAGTCACAAGCTTGCCAAACCATCTGACATGAAAAAGCTGTTAAAACTTATATGGTAAACCCTAGTACAAATAGCATGCTGGATCTGTTAAAATGATTAATCTGTTTTATGATCTCTCTTTTATAAAGAAAGCTATATTACAAAGTGCTCCAGGGTACTCTCAGATGAAAGGCATTAGATAATGGTGCCTTCAGATGTTTACCTCTTGCCTGGACCTGTGAATTCATTTATCACTGAAATGCTTTATTGCAAGGACTCTATTCTTGGCCATGTGTGGTGTGAATCCTTTTGAATATCATCCTTAAGTTTCCTATTGTGAGGCCTCTATGGCCTAAATTAAATCACTAAAACCAAATCTCTACATAAAACTGCCAAATATAATCTTGCCTAGCTGTATATTTTAAATAAATAATCAGGCACAAAGACAAGCCAGACAGACCCCTTGGAAACCACCCACAAAGGGATTAGTTTCCTGTTACTCAAAGGAATGGCAAAAACATGGATAGCTTATAAAAGAGCAAAGAGAGGGGACACAAAATAGTTAAAAATAGCTTAGTTGAAATAAACAGGTCTTGCAATAAAGCCAGCCAGAAATGGGCAAGAAAAGAAGTGCATGCTGAAACATTAACACAAAAATGTGAGTTGTTATAGAGGAGCGGAAGTCATGGTGCAGCGAGGCGTCTTGAGCCAGGATCTGATCCAGAGCAGGCAGAAAGCTTTGCTGATATGCAGACTGTGGGCTGGAGTTCGGTTTTACTTGGCTTTTCAACCTGCTCGTGGATGGCCAACTGCAAGAAAGTAGATGCCAATGCTGATAGAAGTAAGAAAGCTGCATTTTGGAAGCAGCAGTTCGTTTGCTTTGGTTGTAATGACAGTATTAGGGCCCTTATCCCAAGTACTACAGTGGTTTATGGGATGAAGCCTAAAAGTTTGAGAAAGATGCATCCTTTTGAGGTTTGGATGTTACAAGCCTGGGTGATTTCTTTTCATCTTTCCCACCTTTTGTAGTCATCAGAATACTGTGTTCAGTTCTGGGCTCCTNAGGCAAATGGAGATCGACTACAAGTGCTTATCTAAAACATCCCCTTCTTGATAGATTATCTTGATAGATAGATAAATGGATCTTACTTGTTATGAGAACATTTAAATGAAATCTGTATTGCTGCCATGTTTGTTATCTGAATTACAATCTTTTAACTGTGCCAAATTACTGTCTGCAAACAGGTTAAATTTTTGAGAACAGGAGGAAAGTCTATCATGTGACTTGGTACTTTGGTAGGGTCCACCCATGCCCTTAGCTCTACATTTCAAAACAAACACACCCTGAACATTATGGTGCTCTTCTGTTATACCTTTTGGTAACCTGTAGTTGGTTTCTACTTTGCATAGCTAACACTTCATGGCATTCTTATTGATGGTTATTTTTTCCACCCAGCCCATTTAGGTCTTTGTTTAAATCGTACAAATTAAAAAAAAAAATATAAATCTTTAATTTTACTGATGCTTTTTCTCAAGTAACATTCCCGTAGTTTTCTCTCCCTGCCCCTTTGCATAAAATTAGCTTAATAATGAAGTTACCGTATTTTGCCCTTTATTCCTTTTGAATCTCTTTATGTGAAATGTTGCCAATTGCAGTTCCTTCTTACTTATGTGTTTTGTATTTGTAAGTTAAAAATAGAATGGCTACTTTAGTCTTAAACATGCATCAATTGAAATAGCTTAAAAAATGTAGTAATTTGTGTCACATCAAGCAGAGCTCTGACCCTATTGAAGCTTTCTTGAGCACTGCAATTATCTTTCGCAGTCCAAACTTGTCATACCCATGTGAAGTTGCATTGTCCTCATTGTAGCTTTGAATAAGACTCTCAGAGGGATGCTATGCTGAGATATGCAGGAGTACAGGTGAAAAAGGAGGGTGATGAAAGTAAGTCTGTTTTACACCCTTAAACATAATCTGCTGTTTAGCATTTCTCAATTCATGGTCTTCACTGATAGTACACTGTGAGTCTTCTGGAAAGTATTACTGTAGTGCTGGTTTTATGATTATGATAAAACATACTCCAGTCTTCAGAGCTTTCTGAGAAGGTGCTGTTTGAAAGTGGAATATTTTCTCTTCTTTTTGTCCTTTTCCTTTTTTTTTTTTTTTAAATCTGTGTCGTGGTTTGACCCTGGCTGGATGCCAGAGACCCACCCCAACTTCTCCTGAAGGAGAGAAACTGGAGAATAAACCTGGTTACAGG
>WEKX01000805.1:316343-326928 GCA_013390025.1 Pitta sordida
AACCCCCTAAACCATAACAATCTGTCATTAACCACACTTGAATTCTGCTTTTCTGGATTCCTAGTATTTTTGGTTTTCATTCTGGAATTAAACTCTTCAGCCTTAGCTGTTCTTAGCGTTGCTTCATCGGTTGAATCTTTGTCTTGGTGACATCCAAACCCCATCTGTATTTCTGAAATGGCTCAGTTCTACTTTCTGTTGTGCCTGCTTGGTTCCCATTGCTCAATTGTTTGGACCAGAGATTTCTGCCTCAGCTTTATGGTGGTAAAACAATTTGGGGAGTTCTGCAAGGTTCTTTATGTGTTCATTGCAACCAATTTGACGCACTTGGTCTGATGAGGCTCTGTGCTGACATGTATTGTAGAAACAGATGTAGTTAAACTGCTTGTGTTGTCACATTAGCTTGCTTATAGATATACTGCTCAGTTTTCTTAAGGTGTCTCTTGTCAGGGTTGTAACTGTTATGGGGAGAGCCCTATTGTTCTATTGTAAAACTTGTCTCTTTTTTACTGGAACAGACAATAGGTTTCCTTTCTTATCTCCCCTTCCCTCCCCTGCAAGGCATGTGGCCAGGCAAGGGGCTTTCTCCTTTTTACCGGACAAACAGTGGAGGATTCTTTGTCTTATTCACAGAATATTCACAGAATATTCTGACTTGGAAGGGACCTACAAGGATCATCAACTCCAACTCTTAAACGGCACCACTGCCTCCCTGGTGGGAATCAAACCCCCAGTCTCCTGCATGAAAGGCAGGGACACTCACCACTGTACTAAAGTGGATTTCCATCTTCCCTTCCCCGCAAGGCATGTGACTAGGGGAGGGGCCTGAGGGCTGGGGCAGGCTGAGTGACAGCCAATGGCATGTGAAGACATGCCCACAAGGTATGTGACATGGGAGGGGCCTGAAGCCCTGTAAGTACAGCTACTGGGCCTCACAGAAGGGGGTTCGTGGACCTTCTGGACTGAGGAGGCCTTGTTTTGGCCTCTGATCTCTGCCGCCACCATTTTGCCCAGGACCACGTGGACCTTTGACTCCTCATCTCAGCACAGCCTTCCCCCTTCTGACCACTGGATCTCCCTGCAGCCCCTTGGACATTTCAGGAAAGGATCACTGGCTGTTACTCCACCGATTTGCCTACCCTGAACCCTATTCCCCTGCACCTGGAATCCCTGAGGTGCCCTGGTCTCCCTCAAACTTGGACCCCGCCTCGTGTTTGTTTTTTCCTGTCTGTCTACAGTTGTCATTGTTATATTGTCATTGATATTGTTAAAACATATATATATGTTATATTTGTTATATTAATTTTTTTTCTCCCAGTAAAGTTCTTATTCTCTCCATATATATTATTCAAGTATTTCTAAATTCAATTCGTACTCAATTCAATACTTACTTAATTGACACCAGGACAGTAACCTAATTATGAAATTATTCTTTTTGGTGTAATGATAAAAAACCCCCCAAACCACTTAAAACTTCAAATATTGACCTTTTGAGGAGTGAAAAAGAAATACAGAGCAGACTTTACCAGAGGTAGAGAGGGAAGTAAAAGATTAATGCTGGTACTGGCAAGTTTTAGAATTAATTTGTCCCTAATTTGAGACAGTACACTACAAAGTTTTTTACATGTTAAAAACTTTGCCCATAGTGGTTAGTATCAAACTAAATGTGCAGATGGCACTTTTCTGATACAAATCCAGGGATCTGCAGCTCAGGAACATCCTGGGCCAGGTGCACAGGCTTTGTTTCCTTATGACTTCTGTGAATATATATATATGTATGTATATATATGATTTCCTTCTGTGAATTTGCTCGATTGCTTTTTGCATCTGTGGGAAAATTTTGACCCATCCTGTATAGTGAATTGTACAGTTTCCCTATGGGTTATGTGGAAATAGAATGTTCTTTTGTTGTTTGAATATCTATACTTCTGATTTCCTTCAGTAACCTTTTTTTTTTCCTGCACTGGAAACAGCAGTAACAGTTGTTATGTATTTATTCCATGCCACTCCTGGTTGAATAGACCCATATGATACCCCTTTATAGTAATTTATGTTCCTGATTTGAGTAGTGCTAACTTGTTGCTTATACAGAATCTAATCTATTCATGTCTGAATCATCTTGTTTTTCCTCTGTTCTGAATGCGTTTTGAAGTTGCCTTATATGCATTTTGAGGCTAGAGGAACAAGAACTACATGTAATAGAAATGAAAACCCATACTGTGGCATATTGCTGGTCTCTGTTTTCCCTTTCTCCCCCACCTCCTTACAGTTGCAGATGGAACCCATCGTGATAATGACAATTTCCACTTGTTACAATTGAGGCTGGTGTGTTTCTTTGAAAGAAAGCCTAGTGGGGAACATTTTAGTTTGTGATGGATAGAGGACTTGACATGGGCTCCCAGTACAATTCCTGCTTCTTTGTTCCACCTAATATTTGTCAAAACAGTGGCGATGAGTGATGATATGTATTTATTTTCTTTCAGTGTGAAAGATGACTGCATTCAGCATGCACACACGCAGATAAAAGATGTTGAACAGCTTCAAAAGCTCTGTCAGTCAGTCTGTCAAAATCACATTGGCAGACCTGGAGTCCTGTACATACAGATGGGACCTGAGAGTGAGATCTATTTGCTCATGGGGGTGAAGGGAGCTTGATTTGACAGGACTACTGCAGAGAGCAGCTGGCTTGCTTGGCTGAGACCTCATCTTCGCATGCCTTGTAAGAGGCTTGCTGTAAATATCTTTCTTTAATTTTTCTTTTTTTTCTTTTTGGAAGCCTTGTTTCCTTCTTGGAGCTGGGCAGCCTTTTTGCACTCTCTGAGGCACCAGCCACCTTTGCAGCCCTGGCCCTGCACCTGGCATCCTCCTAAGCCATTAACTGCACAGGGGCTTCACAGGAGTGGTTAGCAGGCAGGTGAGCTGCTGTCACAGTTGTACTTTGGCTCATGCTCTGAAAGGTCCGCAGGGATGCCAACAGAGGAACAGAGGCTACTTTTCCATGTAAAGGAGTTACAACAGTGGTGGACAAAGCAAGCAGGACAAAGACTGTGAAGCCTTGTTCCTCCAGAATGAGCCCTCCCGGGGACCTGAATATCTAGATTTTGTGATGAGGAGATATGTGCCTGTGCTCAGGAAGCCCATCCTTGCAGATTTCTTGGTTGAGATTTCTCCCAGCCTTGGAGAAACCTCATTAAAGACATCAAGCCTTGAAGCTAAAGAATAGTTATTTACCGGTTGTGTAGAATAACAGGAGGATTTTTTTTTTTATGATACAGTTGTCAATTCAAAGCAGCTGTTCACCTAGTGAATTAATAGAAATGAATGTGTTTGAAATGTTGGGATATCATCTTTCTGGCATCGGTAGCCTTTATGTATTTAAAGTTGTCATGTAATCAATTATCTGTATCTTGTACTTTTGTCATGGGAAATAAGATCGTCTTTATTTGTTTTAAAATGTGAGCATTTAAAAATTTTTGTGTGTAGGCAGTATACTTGATTTGTCTCTCCTTACCAGGTAGTAGGTGTGTATTGTCTGTGGTAATACTGCTGTAGTGAACTATTGATCTGTTTTCTGGCAACTAGTTTTTGTGATTACCTTTCTCAGGAGGATCTCACACACTGAAGGAAAGACTTGGTCTTATTAGAGGTGTCTACCTTCCCAGGTTTGATCATGTAGTGCATGCCTTATTTATTACTTAAATGTTCTTTAAAGTATCAGAGGCACTTGTTTTCACTGTCCCTTAAGTCCTTGTAAATTCCAAATTTTTTATTTTTATTTTTTGTCTGGGTAGAGGACTGAGTTGTGCACAGTGACAGGCCCAGAGAGGATGGGCACAAACTGGAAGACAGGAAGTTCCTGCTGATCATCAGGAAACGCTTTTTCACTGGGAGATCTTTTTTCGCAGAGATCTGAGACAGGTTGCCCAGGTGGAGTCACCTCCCTTGGAAATACTCAAAAGCCACCTGAACTTGGTCCTGGGCAGCCAACTCTACTTGTGACCCTGCTTGAGCATGGACTTGGACCACATAACCTTCCAACCTCAACAGTGCTATGATTTGGCAAAAAAGTACTTTAATTTTTAAAAAAGGAATATTTTATTGTCCTTTGCATAATGTAAACAGCTTAGCCAGCACAGTGGACACTTAATAAAGGATATATTCACTTTCAGGTCTCAAAATTAACTTTCCATCAAATAAATGTTTAAAACTATTGCATTTCAGTAATAAGAGAGGACAAAAGGGAAGCTTCAGACCACAGAATTGGGAGCCCTATCTCCTCTAGCTGCAAAATGGAGGTTTTGCATAGCACTATTAATTAAACATCTCATTATGGAGTATAATATATGGAAACAACCTTTGTGAGACCTTGTTAACAGCACTGGGTATTTGGTGTTTATGACTCACTGGAATGCTTGCTAATGTGTTCTTGGGTGAGATCTAAAGTAAAGCCTTTAGTTCAAGAAATTATTTTTTTCTAGTAGAAGGGCAAAATTAATGAGAGATTAATTGCCATTCTGATCTGATTGTTTGGCAGGGCTTCATGTGTAAATCCATTGGCACCAGTTCTTGGTCTAAAATTATGATGACATTGATACTAAAATGTGAAACACTGGCATTTTAAGATGACTCACTTTAGGAAGAAATACTGTTTTAAAATCAGTCCCTCAGTCTGAGCTGCAGGCTGAGGAGTGTGTTATTTGCTTTTGATAAGGGATATGAAAAAAATATTGATTGAAGGTTTAGTGAGGGACAGAAATGTTGCAGGCATGCAAAGTTAGACAAGGTAAAAGCACTTTGGAGAGGACTGTAGAGGAAAAGCCTGCTTTCAAAGACGCAGAACAATCTATATGATCCAAGACAGATACAAGCTAATTGGCTGACCTTACCATATTTTCTGTGAGGTTTGGCCTGAAAAGCAGAGAAGTAACTTCCAGTTGAAGGAGATTTTGTGTCTGCTTCTTTGAACTTCATTCTGTGACTTGCATTTGTCGTTATCAAAGTAGCTTGACCTGAATTACAACTTTTTAAATGGCACAGTACTTATTTTAGTAATTTCATGTTTTCAGTGTTTTGAATGTGAAAGCAGCTACGTAGTTGCAATGTGTTGTTATAGCTTTGGACCACTGCTCTTTATTTATTTGCATGAATTTGTGCTCCACTCTCCCTGTGATTTTCCTTTATCTTCATATCTACAGCTTATGTAGCTTGGGATAGATGGCTGAGCTGAGAAAAAGCTGAATTTTTCATAATATTTCTCCAAATCACTTAATGACTCTTTGTTGTGCTGGTTTTGTTGAGGCATGCATTCATATTTTTCTTAGGTTTTTTGCTTTTCTGGGAGTGTCAAACCTTCAAATTGTTTCCCAGTGTCTAAATCTAAATGTTATTATTTCTTTACTTTCTTCAGAATTGCCAAAAGTATCTTTTTATTACTTTAAAAAACCTAAAGCACACAGCTAATATGAAATGTTGTCTTAGTTCCCTGATATGTGACACAGGAGTAATCAAATATATTGTATCTCATTTTCTCTATCAGAATTTACATAACACTTGAGTCTTCCATGACTGAAGCTTAATAAAATTTAGATTGTGTTTCTGCTTTGATGCAGAAGTTATTGTTTTTCAAGATACTGGATTTTGCTTCTTATACTGCCTCTCAATATCACTGTAACTGATGAATGCAAATCTGTCTGCAATTCGGCAGACTACCTTGCTGCATGCTACAAGATAAATTTGATTTTTATAGAGCAACTTGAAATGAAACTTTAATAAGAAGAATGTTCAGCTTTATGAAAAGAATATTGCTTTTTGCTGTCCAAGAAACCAGATTTCGCCTTTGTAGTCTCTTTGAAAGAAAGAAAATGCCATGGAAGCTGAAGGTGATCCTAATAATATTTGGGGAAAAAAAACCCCCACAAAACACAAAAAGGGAAAAACATTTAGCTTTCGATTGGATTAACCAAGATCTTGGTTACTATTTAGTTGGCCATTTTGGATTTCAACATATATGGGAAAAGATGCTGCCTACAGTTTTTAAAAGTGAAGCCATCCAATTTTGGGTTCTGTACTGGTTCATAAATGGAAAAAAATTCAAAAAGTTAGCTGCAGGTGAAACTTAGCAGTTGGGATTCGATTGCTTCAGTGACTGGAAAAAAAAGAAGTGTTTCTGGGAAGTCTAACATATGTTTGCTTGGGAAAAAAGGTTGTGATAATAATAATATCCATTAGGAGAAACCTGTTAACAGCAGGAGCTTCACTTAAGAAGTCTGGTAGCAAGCACCATGTAGGTAAATGGTTTGACTTGCTGGGGGAGCATTCAGGATGCTGTCTCTGGCTGCTGTGCAACTGCAGCCGTATTCTGAGCGTGGTGGAAGAACAGGAGCAGGGAAAGAAAGGACAAAGAAAATACTCATCAAGACCCTTGTTCTCTTTGTCCCTCCTCTCATTTGGTGGTGTTGAGAAGTAGTGATCAAACCAGAGCAGGGAATAGCCTTTCTTTTCAGCAGATGTTTTCCAGGAATTTCCAGTAGTGAGTGAGTAGTAGATCTGCACATGATTGGATGTTTCTTTTTATAGGCAGATGCTATTTTTGTTATGACCTATTTATAATGCTGTGGGTTTTTTTAGTTCACTGGAGAAAACCAGTGTGTTTTTTGTATGAGGTATCTTTTGATAATCACATTTTCCATGTCTTCGGAAATTTCTGTTCAGTTGTTTCAAATATTTTGGATTTTTAAATTATTTTTTTAATTGGTTGATGACTTGAAGCTGCAATAACTTCTAGCTGTTTGGTGCCACTTTAGCATAGTGGTGAGTGTTCCCACTTCTCATGCAGGAGACCAGGGGTTTGATTCCTGCCAGGGAGGCAGTGGTGCTGTTTAGGAGTTGGACTTGATGATCCTTGTTGGGTCCCTTCCAACTCAGAATATTCTGTGATTTTCTTGGAAGATCTGTGATGGCCAGCACTGTTCAATTCTGTCACTGAGTTTTTAGAGTGTTGGTGTTGAATGTTCTTTTCTAGGAGTCCAGTAGGAAACAAACAAATAAGCAACTCTGGTTTTAAGCTAACATTAGAGAAATTGTTGAAAAACAGCAAAGAAAAATTGAAAGCTACAGAAGTCAATGGGCTTACATGATCTCCTGAAGAAAAAGTGTAGATGTACTCTGCAGATTGTCATTTACATCAAACCAAAATTAATTTGGTACTAGTATTTATTTCCAGATACTGGTATCTCAGCATTAACAGTAATGATGAGTCAGTGTTTATGTTGTGAATTGTCAGAATTTAGCTTTTCAAATCTGTACGATCCCAAGGAACCAGGGGACCAGCACATCCTCTAGTTTGGCCACCAGTAGATAGGAAAGTGTAATTCAAGTTCACTGCAGAATTCAGTTAGTTGAAAATGGGTTACACAACTTGTGTCAGAAAAAAAATTTGCTCTTGCTGGTGAAAAAAGTCCATTCCTTTTGTCTCAGATGTTGCAAGTTTCTATTTCATTGAGAAAATAAAAATGTTAAGTCCTTGTGATATTTTTTTCATGCCTCTAAGTAAATATCTAGTGGCAACATCATCAATAATCTGTAATTGCTTCAAAGTACTCCTGGATACTAACCCTCTCACAACTAGCTATTAAGAAAAATGCAGAGGGCTGTTTAAGACAGATTAATTGGTAGGAGTTAATGGGACCTGAAGGCAGTCTGCTTGTAGTTGTGCACAAGGATAACCAGATGCTCTGCTCCCAGTATTGTCTTCCTCGTACTTTCAGAAGTATTTTTAAGTGTCTGTCATTGTTCTAGTGAAAGACTGCAAATATTTCACAAAGTCAATTATTTCACTCTTTTTCCTTTGGGCAAAGGAAAATTGAAGTGGTTTTTCATGCGATTGCTGAGAAGAACCCCAAATCAATCCTTTACGTGAGAAGGCATCTCAACACATGCTGTCTTTTTCAACTTGTATATGGTCTGTGGATAGATCAAAATAGAAGTGCAGTGCAGCTGAGTTATACCTTTTAAACATAGAGTATGAAAATCACTGAAGTCGTCTTAAGTTCCTAGAAGACTAATGCATTCAGCTTGGATTACAAAAAAGAAGAATCTTGTCTGCATAATGGCTGGCTGTGCTTGAAATTACATGCTTGTATGAATTGGTTGATTTGTTTTATATGTTGCCTGGGGGGGGGTTAGCTCAAAACAGATATAGATATTGCCACCTACAATATTTTTAGGCTTTAGGGCACTTTTTAAAGGAAGAAAATAAACAATTAAATCTGAGCAAAGAGTTCATTTGTGAGGAGCTCAGTGAAAATCCATTTAGTTTCAGTCATCCTTCTTAAACTTATTTTGTGTTCTGCCTGTAGGGGAACAGTACTACCATATGTTTTAATAGTGTAAAAGAAGGTATTAATTTTGGAGTGTTAACTTGACAGCATTTCTATGGATTTCTATTACTGCCTCTTATGGATTGGTTGTGATTCTTTCTCAGCTTAGCATTGAGCTGTGGCTTACTTCAGAACCTGTCACCACTGGTTCAAATTCAAGTAGAAGAGTGACAGTGCAGCTCTGTAGCAGTTCCAGCTCCTGCAGTCATGGGCAGGCAGACTCTGAGAACGAGAGCCAAATTTTGCTCTCAGGAAAACTGCAGCCACATCAGTGAAGCCACTTGGATTGCAGGCTGCTTAGTAGTTCTGTAAATTAAGTTAACTGTCCATGTCTCCTTTTGGGCTGTGCTAAACCGTCCGCTTCTGCACAGCCTGTGCCCTGACAGTTGCCATGGATAAGAGAACAGTAGTAAAACGGTGCAATTCTTGACATAGAATGCCCAAGCGAGACACAAGAACTGGCTTCAGACGCACAGAAAGTATGTCAGCCCTACCCACTGAAAACACCTAAAATTCTCTTTAGATTACAGTAGAATCAGTCATGGTTTTAATTTTAAATAACTTGTGAAAAGATCAGAGAATCACAAATTATTCTGAATTGGAAGGAACCCACAAGGATCATCAAGTCCAACTCTTAAATGACACCACTGCCTCCCAGGCGGAGCGGGGAATCAGACCCCGGTCTCCCATGTGAGAGGCGGGGACACTCACCACTATACTGAAGTGGATTTTAAGATGCATAGCTTTAAAAATTATTAACTGTAATAATTGTTGTTTATTATGATTTTCCTTTAGGAAGATGAGCTAGTAACAAAAGAAACATAGATTACTATATAATCTTTTATTGCATACAGTGTATTAATGACAGATGGCAGTTGTCACTAATTTCATTACTACTGAAGAAGCAGCTCTGGAATGAGCTTCTCTTTCTTGTCTTAGTTATGTTTTATTCTGACTGAGAGGAAAGTCCAGTGCCCAAATGGTTTGGTGTATTGAAGTTGAAAGCATCTGTGCTGGTAAACCAGCTTCTCACTCATTAAATGCTTTCATTTTATCTGAAATGGGTTTGTACTAGGCTATTTCTTGACATGTTGCACCTGTTCTAGTGTTGAAATGAGTGGGTGCAATATATTTTAAAAAGTGTGAAAGAACACTATGGCAGATGAAACACCAGGTGTCCGAATGTCACAAAATTCCTGAATTAAATTTGGCTATGTGACACAAGTTCTCTGCTTTATGTACAGGCTTCATGAACAAGTCTGTAATTACACAATCTTATAGTGGCATTTCCTTTCTTCCACAGAGCAGAATATCTGGTTTGCTTGCATTTACTCTGGAAGTAAGCTTTGCATTATCATTTGGGGTAACTGGTGGTGCTCAAAAGTAAAAAGACCTCAGAAGGTCTGTGCAGGAGAAGTACCAACCTGTGTTAAATGTTAAAGTCACTAGTGGTTGCCTATGATATTGTAGGATTAAAAATAGTTGTTTAAAATTGTTTAAAAATTAATGTTTAAATCCCTGATTGGCATTCAGTAAGGGGTTTGCTAACAAGGTTTAGGAGTTAGTAGAATTGTAGCACAGAAGCACAGAAATTTATGTCAGGAGATTTGTAAAGAACCGTGCCCATTTCACGTATCACACTGAAAGGTGCTGGAAAAAAAAAATAAAAATTTGTGTTTTCTACCCAATATTGTACCTACAGAAACGTAAATTTAAAAAATGTAAGTACAGGCTAATGATGAAGAATCAGCTCGAGTAGGTGTTGAAGGATTAGTATTGCATTGTTGGTAATAGACTATAATAACAATTTCATAATGATAATGAAACTATAATAAGATGATACAAAATAATGTAAGATAGAAAATATGTATATTTAATAGATATGTATGATCTACACTATACAATATATAACATAAAAGAATATATATAATGATAATAATAAAATACAAATAATAAGACAAAAATAGGCTTTAATCTCACAGTTGACTTTTTTCTGAGGACATGATCTCTTTCCTGGAGCCAGTAACTGGGCTGGGACTGTATTCCCTAAATGGTGCAATGTGATGTTTGCACAGGCCTTGACACAAGAGCAGATGAGGGAAAATGAAGAGTTGCTGTGCAATTGACAGTCATTTTCTGTGTGCATGATCTTAGCCTGCAGCAAATACAGAATAGAATCACAGAATGGCGGTTCCTCGTTTGTGGGT